>PVKA01000203.1:209602-239719 GCA_004027165.1 Ctenomys sociabilis
ACTATGCAGTTCAGGCTGGCATTAAGCTCACTTTGTAGCTCAGGTTGGTCTCAAATTCACAACAATCCTCCTGCCTCAGCCTCCTGAGTGCTGGGATTACAGGCATGCGCCACCACGCCCGGCTCTCTGCTCTTTATCAAGTGAAATTTTCAAGCTTTAGTAAGGGAATTATGTGGTACATAACTCAATAATTGCAGGCATAGGAATCAGAATTTTTTTTTTTTTTTTTTTTTTTTTTTTTTGTGGCTGGCTCGGCCTACCCTAGGGCGGAGCTGGCGTAAGTTGTGACACTGGGGACCAACTGTGGTCTCTGAGCTTGCCTAAGCTTGCCTAAACAAGTGCTTCAGTCTGTTGAGCTATCTTGCTGACCCTAGTATGAAAATTTTTATGATTAACTTACTTAGCTTACATATAACAAAGATACCTGTGTGAACTGTATATTTGATTCATTATTTTGTTGTTTTTGTTTTTCTGAAAGAAAGTCTTCTTATGTAGTTGAGCTTGGTTGTACACTCATGGCAATCCTCCTGCCTCAGCCTCCTTAAGTGCCGGGATTTTTACAGGTCTGCACTTTTAACTCTTGCTAATGATTGATTATTGTAGACTAAAATATTTACAACGTATGACTGAAAATCAATAAGGAAAATGTCCATATGGTAAAATACATTTCTCTGTAAAATAACTTACAATTTTAACTGAATTTTATAATTTCCAATAGATGCTTCTTTGATGAATTTAAAGAAGTATCAAAGTATTGTATAATAAAACTTGTAGCTAAAGAAAGATGTAGTTAAAATATTAAACCACTAGATGGAAGTGTTTTAAAGTGAAATTGGATCATCCAGTTAGCATCCCACAGCAAATGTTCGTTTGGTCTTCTTTCAGAAGGCAGTTTTTAAATATTAACATATATCTATTAGCGACACATTAACTCCTGTTTCATGTACCAATTGTAGTCTTATTATAATTGTTCCTGACTTTATGTAATGTGTTATGAACGGTCAATGTTTTTAAATCCTAAGAAAATACAATAAAATTATCTTGTTGAAAACCTACAGCATAAAATGCAGTTTTAGAGTCTAACTGCTTAAGTTCTGCTAGAAATAACTGAAGGTGAGAACTTTATGTAATTACAAATTTCATAAAAATTGAAAGAGGATTTTTTGTTATATTTTATTTTTTGACAGGTACGAATAACCCAATTAGAATGAAAAAAAAAAAATATACTCCAATACATGCATGCATGTCTAAACATCATGAGTACTCGGTCAGAGGCTTTACATGTTCCCTAAAGTGTCAGTCATGAAAGGAACGATGCCCAGTCTTTGGTGTTTTGGGAAGGTGACAAGACCTTAAGAGACAAGACTTAGTGGGAGGACACTGGGGCATGCTCCTGAAGGCAGTAAGGGGACCCCAGCACTCTGTCACCCTGATCTGCCTTACCACAGGTCCAGAAGAGGGAAACAAGATGACCAGCAATTAAAACCCCCGACTGTGAGACAGAATAAACTTTTTTCCTCTTATTAAGTTGTATATGTCAGGTATTCGACATCACCATGGAAAACTGGCGGAAGTGTATCCTGATCGTAAGACTGCTGTAAAGATGAAAATGAGTTCAAATATGCGCATGCTTGAGCATACTGTCTTCCTCTTGCGGAAACTTAGTTAAACATTTTTAAAATTTCCAATTGTGGAGATACAGCTATGGGCATACTGACAATTCTACAGTATAAACAAGTGATCATGTAAAAAGAAGGTTGTCACCAAAGGTCACTAAATAAAGTCTGAATTAACATATAAGGACTAATTTCAAAATGGAGTTAAATTTTAACTTCAGTGAATATAAGAAAAATACTTTAATCAAGCACCAGCCTACTTATAGTTGGAAACACGAGGTGTCCACACACCTGAACAGCTTGCTACAACAGATTTGAGTTCCATTCCAAGTCTCCAACTTGGCAGATCTGAGATGGGGCCCTACCATTTTAACTTCAGTAAGTTACAGGATGTTGCCCCTGCTGGCCCAAGTTGAGGGTCAATGACCCACATCTACACATCCAGTTTAAAACAGTCAATTAAAGTTGAGAAACTTCCAGAAAGACTGAAAGTAAATCTTGGGTATAATTCCCTTCTTTCAGTTTCCTAAATATTCTAAAGAAGTAGCGAAACATTTTCAGAATGAAATACTTATGGCATGACTCACTGACTAATGCTCACACCATAGCAACATAAATGTCCTGTGGGCTGTAATATCTGACAGAGAACTATTTTTTAATGTAAGAAAGGCTAGCCTAGGAATGTTTGGTTACCTGTATTGTATTTAGTTGTCTAAGTTGGGCCAATGATGAGCAGTCGGTCTTGCGCAGACGCTGGGAGCCCTGAAGCGGGAGACTGCCGCAGCGCCTATTCTGCTCGCGTGGCCCAGCAGCCTCTGCTCAAGGCTCCCTCCAAATCCCCGCCGAAAGTCCTTTCCCATAGATGTAAACAGCACAGCCGTTCTTAAATCCTTCCCCACCGGCTCCTATCTGATATTTCTTTATCTCTCCAGCAGCTTTATAGTGCATGCACACAGGATTACCGTAAAGCCTTTTTAAATTATCTTTCCTTCCCACCATCCTCCACATTCCTTCTTGTTTCACAAATCTTTATAAAAATGTTTGTGCTATGAGGACACCTATTGTACCTAAGAAATGAGCGCTGGTGTGACCACACAGAACGCACCAAGGCAGAATCCGGTCCACGGGCTTTATGGACAAACACATTAGTACTTTACTCTGAAAGTGGAATGCATCTGAGGGGGAGGGTGTCCTTTATTCGGATTTGACACAGTGTTAGAACAGTTCACAGCCTAGTTTGTGGCTGAAGAGGAATATAAACCTGAAACATTTAAACCCAATGACAATAATATATACACATAAAATTAAATTTTTTCTTAAAGGAACATTAGCAGTCTTTGAAGAATTGGGGGAAAATGGCAATGATTGCAGGGCTGGCAAGAGAAATGGTGACTCATAGCTCCTATTAGTGATAAAGACTGACAAGATGATTAAGCAAATCAATTGGGCAATACAGGCAAAAATATATAGAAGCTTCCAGTACACTTTAGGAAAATATTTTACTTTTTCCCTCTTGGAATTGGGTGTCAAACTCCTGACCTACACTGTGCCCCTGAGCTAAATCCCCAGCCCAGCAAACTATTTTGAAATACTATTTTTCCTATAATTTAATTTAAGTTGTGAGGAAGATTAATCAATACAGTGAAAGCATTTTATGTAATTGTTTTTAAATAAAGCTTTTTAATGACAAAACCATTTTCTAGTGATAGGAATTCAGAACAAAAGACCCTCAGAGTTCATCTAGTCCAGGTATCACTATGCTGACCTCTGCCCGACTCATGTATGTTTCCATATGTAAGTGTATGTTCTGGGGAAAATGCATAATAACTTTTGTGAGAGTCTCCAATGTGCACCTTTGAACAGTTCTGCACTTATTACAGAAGCTTTAGGAATTCTCTAAGGCAAAGCATGCTCAGGAACTCCTCATGTTGTCAATTTTCAGCTCAACTCAAGAAGATTCTACGATCTAAAGAAGTTTCCCAGGGCCAGGAGTGTACCTCAGTTTCGCAGCCCCTGCCTACCAAATGCAAATGTGAGGTCAGGAGTTCCATTCTGGCAACAAAAAAAGTTTCCCAAAGGTACTGTGCTAATTATAGCATATGCCAAATAAACAAACTACTCCTCTATATTAATTTCCAAATCAGTGCCTTATTTACATTTTTGTCTCTCCATTATATTTCAAAAAAAAATCTCTATAATGTGTTTTCATGTTTACTTTGTTATGGTCATCATTCTTTTATTTTTATTTATTTATTATTTATTTTTTTGCAGAACTGGGGATTCAACTCAGGCCACTGAGCTTGCCAGGGAAGTGCTGATTCCACTGAGTCATCTCCGCAGCCCTTCATCATTCTTTTAAAATAGAATTCCCTGATATAAAATAGGATATTGACATTATTACCATTATTTTATAGACTAGTAAGAAAAATGAGGTTATTTACATTGTTTTTCTGTGGTGCTGAAAGCAAAGCAAAAAGTTAGCTTCTGATATTTTAGTTGCTTGTATTGTATCCTAAATTTCAGATTTCAAAATCTGACACTTCTATTTACTAACTGTCCAACATATTTGAAATACAGCTTTATTACCTGTAATATTTTCTAACTTTCAGCCTTATGTGTGGTACTCAAGACCAAATTTAAAGATAAAAGTAAGGAATGAAATAGGGCATTACTAAAAGATGGTTAAATATTCTAAAGAAATATGCAGAATATAATTATTATTGCATTCATAACTAATACTAGAAACATTCACACACACACACATTTGTACACACAATCACATCCATTTCTTCCCTATTTATATCTCTAGAGATTTACTATGAAGAATTACTTCCTGAATTCATGGAGGCTGAGAAGTCAAAGATCTGCAATCAAATAGCTAGACTCAAGAAAAATAATGATACAGTTTCATCTTGTATCCAAAGCCTTCAGAACAAAGAGAGCTATTTGTGTAAATTCCAGTCTGAGTCCCAGCCTGATGGCCAGAGACAGCTTACAGTATCTTTGCTTGAAGGTAGCTGTTATGCTTTGTGCCTAGATGTCCCCATGCAGCCAGGGGGATGGGCTTCATGGTCCAATGCTGCAATTATGCGTATGAGTGCTAATCCCACCCTAGGGCAGGTTCCTGCACACACAGTAGGAGGGGAGAGGCTCACCCTCTGCCACTGCTCCCTTGTGCTCTTGTTGCTTTTGCAGTTTCTCCCGTGCCATGCACTGCTGTCCTCTACCATGAGCCACTCTGCGCTGGAGCCAGACAAATATGGACTGAAACCTCCCCAAAATGGGAGGTAAATAAACCTTTCCCTCTTTCATTTTGGTGTCAGGTTTTTGTCTTAGAAGTGAATGAAAATACCAAGACAGAGAACAGAAATTCTTTTTTTTTTTTTTTTTTTTTTTTTTTTTTTTTTTTTTTTTTTTTTTTTTTTTTTTTTTTTTTTTTTTTTTTTTTTTTTTTTTTTTTTTTTTTTTTTTTTTTTTTTTTTTTTTTTTTTTTTTTTGTGGTGCACAGGTTTGAACTCAGGAACCCGCACTTGCCAGGCAGGGGCTTATTCTAATGAACTATCTCTCTGGGCTTCCTTTATTTGTTGTCTGAGTGAAAGTAAACTAATGCAGTAAAAGAGATCTTAACCTTCTGGAAGCATCAGTTTCAGAGCTCTTATACCTTATTCAAGACCATGGACAGATGGGTGTAACATTCATGATATGACCCATTAAAAATATGTATGTGTCTTTATTCTCCTTACGATATTCTTTCTTTCTTTGCCAGCCTCAGTGAAATCAGAGGATGCAATTGCTTGCACAACTTCCCACTGTATAGTTAAATTCATCTGAACATGCATTATCCTGGAATTCTGCAGATGACTGGAAACATGGTATCTAACATATTATTTATACTTTGGAACAAGTTGAAATGACTACACTTGCCTAAATAATTAAAATGCATATTCCATATGAAACAAAGTTCTTGACCACCATCCTCTCATTGCATGCACTGCTATGCCAAATTAACAATCACTCACTTTGTGTCTTACTTTTCATCCACTAAATACATATATAAACATCATTATGTGGTATTAATAGTTACAGGTTTGTAGTGAGGGTAGGATCTTCAGTTGTTTTATTTTGCCTTTAGTCTGTATAAAAGTAGTTTAAAAGAAGAATTTTAGTTCAGAGAATTGATTAAAGAAGGACACCTAATTTTATTGTCAACTCCAGTTACTTGGCAGTGACTGTCCTGAGGAGGCAGGTGACCTGTAGCAGCCCCAACAGAGAAAACAGAATAGACTCATATGCCTGTCACACTCACAAGAAAGAGGCCTGATACACACACAGAGCATTTATTCTGCCTAGATAAGTGGTTATGGATCTTGGCTTTTCTTGGATTTATCTCATGGCATAGCTAATTATCTGTTAAATACTAAGTATCCTTAAAGAGTCCTTACCTATTTCTGCCACTGAAACAAAATAACAGACTGAGTCCTTTACAATAAACAAATATTTACTCCTCACAGTTCTGGAACCCTGGACATTTGAGATCAAGGGAAACGGAAGGAGCAGAGATCTGACCCCACAGGTAGCATCTTGGTAGTAAGTCCTCTCAGAGGGAGGAGTGTGGCAGTCCTCTCCAGACAGAGCATGGAGGAGCAGAAGCTCCCGGAAACTCTTCTGTAAGGTATCCGCCCACTCAGGAAGGGGAGCCCTCTGGGCTGAACCTTCTAAAAGCCCATCTTTATCAATCACCAAAATTGGGAATAACTCTATCATGAATATAGGAGGACGTACATTGAAACATATTTGGGAGTAATTTTGATCTTTCAGAACCTGAGCTTCAATCAGTTTCATTCACTAAAACCAGTATTCTCGCCTTCTCCACTGTCTTTATAAACCTCACTTATGATTACTAAATGTACTAAGTACATGCAGTACAGTGAAAGTCTCAGCTGGCCTATGGCTGAACATTTATTGAAATTATGTAGTACTATTATTATCACAAGCACAAGAAAATTACATTTGTATAGGTTCTTCACATAATAAAGGTACAGCAGCATGGCACCTGCCTGGCAAGCACTAAACTCTGAGCTCAATTCCCCATACCAAAATAAATAAATAAAAATTAAATATATATATATATATACATTATATACATATATATATGTGTGTGTAGTATATTATATATACTATATGTATATATAGTATTTATGTATATATAGTATATATATATATATATATATATATATATGATGGCTCATATTAGAGATATATTCATTGAAAGAGATAATAAAAATTCATTATAATCCCTTATCTATTCTCATTATCTCCCCAAAATCATCCCTTTCAAGGAGGTTTAAAATGAAAAACCTGAAATCACAAGCTTGCAGGAAGAACTTGTGGCACAGTGGGAGCTCTGCTGGGTTTTGAAACATCGAGGCATTGAGAGGATTCCAGGCTTTGAGATTTAGCTCAGTGCTCTGGAGACAAGCATGTGGCCGGTCTTCAAATCCTGGCCCCCAGTTTCCTCACTACTGTCTCACAACTTCTATCTATGATACTGTAAAGATAGGCAAATTCTAAATTAAAATGTGAAATCTGTACATATACAAGAATATAAACATCTCAACATCGTATAAAACTCACAACGGTCACATTGTAACAATTACTGGTTTCCCTCCAGCCAAAATTGTTAATGCTGCTATCTTAGCACCACTGTTACAATTGTACTTTTCTTTAAACCCAACTTCTTGGATTTATTTTAAAATCTGAGATTTCATGTTTAGAGGTAAAGTGAGTATAATTTCATGACCAGGAAATATTTTCATCCAGAATTAACAAATACATATGAAAGCTGCTCATTGTAGTGTTTGCTAAAATTGTGAGACTATGCAAAACTATATAACTTGTGAGTGTCAGAATGGCTAAGGCTCACAACGAAAGGTAGCTCAGTCTCTTAGCTTTCAGCAGGAGCCACAGAGGAGTGACAGCTTTGTTGTGCTGACCTATCCTGGAGGAAGTGTTGGTGAGCAAGGTCAGTCTTGGAATTCAGCACGTGGGCTTCTGTGAAAGAGACTTCAATTGTACCATTTTGCAAAATAGCCTTTCCCCACCAGCACAGCTTATCTCCAATTCCTTCAGTGTAAAAATGAAATTAATATGACTCTTACAACACATTGGCATGTACCATAATAAATAAATTAAGAAAGACTGCAACACTCTTTACTAACAGCTGCTCTCCTCTAGCTTTTACTAAAAGCAGCTCCATATTGTTGCCGTCATGACCTCCTGCTGTGTATGCTCCTTTGCAGATGGCAGCAGGAAGTTATCTGCTGTCCACAATCTATGCAACTCATTACGATGAGTTATTTCAGCTGGGATATTGCTATAGAAAAAGACTGACTTCTGATGCCAAAAATAAGCATTTATCACTTAAAACTTCCAGCGCGCCGCCCAAGCCTGGCCGTCAGTCCCTGGATCCGCACATCAGATTGCTGGGTGGACCGAGCAGCCTCATTACGCAGCGCTCCTGCTGATGGAACATCTGATGCGAGCGCTTTGCTTCTCACCAGAAAACCATGCTCACTTTTCTTCTTTAGATGAAAAGGCCCTGCAGTTCTGACTCTATTTATTTTTAACAGAATTGTCTAAACTAATTTATGAGGACAGTAGTTTTCTGCTGCGGACCACCAGAGAACCATTTCTTGAAGGGGCTTTTATAGCCCCTGTCTTCCTATTTCAGCAAACATGCTCCTTTGGGGCAGTGAAGAGAGAGGAGCCCAAGGGAAAGATGTTCAAAGGAATGTGTCACTCTAATAAAATATGGGTCTTCTTAGGAGTAAAATATCTGCTAAGTTTTTCCACTACTTCATGTGAAGATACTTTAATCATGTATTTCACAAACTTGCTTCTTTTTTATTTCTTCCCACCCTGCCACCAATGTTTTCTCCAGTTTTTGAGTTGCTTGCTCTGTTATTATTATTTAGTTTAGGGATTTGACACAATTCATGCTTTAACCATTAACCCTTTACATAATGCTGAATTCTCTGCTTCTCACACAAGAACTAACAGATTATAAGCTCTGTTACCAACACTCCCAAAATGCACCTTTGAATCTATCACCACATAATTACATTATTAGTTGCAACTTTGGAGGACCATGTGGAAAACTTAAAAAGGGACTTGCAGTCTAAATTGATAAGTGACATGACACATCTTCAGAAATTTTACTGATTTATTTCCCACTCCATTTAATTATTTTCACAAGCATGTGAGAAAAGACAAACAGGGCTCACAGGTGCTCAGCTGCTATAAGATAGAAAACTGAAATTAGCAAAATAATCATATGGAAGACTATAATTCTATGTAGGATATCATAAACCCAGGCCCAGCTTTTTTTGAAGTAGACCATTTACTATACTGAGAACCTCAATTATTTAAATATATAAACAGTTTTATTAGAATATGATGAGACTATTGCTCTCTAAAGATAATGTTGCTTTTTGATGTAATGTCTCTCATAAAATCACCCCAAAATGATTTGGAAAAATAATTCAATTTTCTGTTGTATACACAGTGAAGTCACTGTGGATGCAGACCCTTCTTCAGCACGGTTTTTCTTCTCTGCTTCCCAGCTACCAGGAACACAGCATCACTACTATGCTTTTGCTCTTTTACAGTGTCTGTGCCTCCAAGCTAGCATTCCACAGATTGGGTCCCCTTGGAGTATGAGCCTAGTGAAACCTCTGCTCCTTTCCTCTGTGAAAATTGGGTGCTGTGTCCTAGGGATGGGAAAACTGACAAAGAGGGGGACCCTCCTCACTTTCTCTTTGTTTCTGTTTTGCTTTTTGAGCTTGAGATAAGGATTTTTTGTTTTTTGTTTTTCCTGCCAGAGCCTGCAGCAATGGCATGTGGCCTTCCCACAGGCCTAAAACAATGGGATCTTTTGATCATAGATGGCCGCTTCTAAAACTGACAGACTAAGCACCTGCTTATGCAATTGGTGGAAAAAGATTCAAACCCTGGAAGCACAAGCTGCTCTGCCCCACAAGCACTGCCCCTGGGGATGATGACCCAGTGTGATGGCCAAAGCCTGTAGTCTGAAAGCTGGAGAGGCTGAGACAGGAGGATCACTATGACTCTGAGCTGGGTAGTGAGACCCTGTACCAAAATACATTTAAAAAGAGAAAAAAAATAATATGAGACAAAAGAAAGCATTCTATTCATAAACTGATTATCCTGAATATTTGTTATAATGACAGAATATTTCTCTGGTTAATAGAGAAAATGTCTGAAAAACTGAAGAAGAATATTGTTTAGCAAAAAGGAGTAAAGGAGGCAGTGTGTTTGGGAAACTGAGAAATAAGGGCGTCTCTCTGGAGAGGGTCTGGGTGCTGTGCTCTCAGGTAAGTCTGTCCCCCGGAAAGGCCTCCAGGGACGAGCACTATGTCTGCTGAGGCCAAGAGTGCATCAGAGCACAGAAGACTGGGTGGGGAGAGCAGATTACCAGAGAGTAGTTGCCAAGTTTTTCTTACATCATCAATAGCGGAAAAACAATTCAGCTGACTGTATAGGAAGCAAAGAATGGAGAATCAGAAGGTCTGTATCTAGCATTTTTACAGGTTCAGAGGAGGGTGCTCCCGAGTTTTCACCACTCCCACAGGACAAGGTGCTTCTTTGAAATAACCTAGGCCATTTCCTGGTGCATAAAAGGATGGGGGTTCTCAGTCTTCACTTTTATTCAGTAGTCCAGGCCTCAGATAAAGTTTGGCATTCTCACTGTAATGGTCTTTACTCTGGTAAGTGCCA
The DNA here is from genome assembly GCA_004027165.1 of Ctenomys sociabilis. Lineage (NCBI taxonomy): Eukaryota > Metazoa > Chordata > Mammalia > Rodentia > Ctenomyidae > Ctenomys > Ctenomys sociabilis. Next base: position 220,015 of record PVKA01000203.1, read on the forward strand.
CTTATCCATTATATAGTCAAAAATAACTTAATTTAATTTAATGTAACTTCATTTATTTATTTATTTATTTATTTATTTATTTATTTATTTATTTATGTATGTATGTATGTATGTATTTTTGTGGTACCAGGGATTGAACTCAGGATCTTGTGCTTGCCAGGCAAACATTTACTCTACTGAGCTATCTTCCTGGCCCTGTTTTTTTTATTTTAAAGAGAAAAAATAAAACAAAATTTCTAACAAAAAAACAGGAGGGGCCCTGGGGCGATAGCTCAGTGGTCTAAGCACCTGTCTGGCATGCACAAGAACCCGGATCTGATCCCTAGTACCTCATACTGTGCTGGCCCAAAACTCAAGGTGAGCCATACTAACCACTGAAACTGGGTGTGGTGGCTTATGCCTGTAATCCCAGTGCTGGAGAGGCTGACACAGAGGACTACTATGAGTCCAAGCCCTGGAATGAGATCCTGTATCAAATACATACATTTTAATAAATATATAATAATAGGAGGATAAAAATGCTTAATTATTGCATGCAGTTGTCTGTAATTAAGTACTCAATCCTGTGTTTTTGAGGATTCCCCATACTAATTTCCACAGTATTTACACAGTCTTCACTCCCTTGCACAGTAAAGGAGGGCTCCTTTTCCTTATGGCCCCTCCAGCATTTGTTTTTGCTAATAGTCATTCTCTATAATAGGCATTTTTCTTGGGTGAGATGGAATCTCAGTGTTGTTTTAATTTACACATCTTGAATGTTGAACAATTTTTCATGGATATTTCATATATTTTTTATCTGTATTTCTTCATCTGACAAGTATGCAGTCATCTCCGATGCCCAAAATTAGGTCTTTGGGACATCTGATTTTTTTAGTTCTTTATACATTCTCAATAGTAACAGCTGGCAATCATTTTTTGTCACACTGTACGTTGTCTCTTTACTATTGGTAGTTTCTCTTGCTCTGCAAAAGCTTTTTAATAATATGAGAGCCTAGTTGTTTATTCTTTGTCATATTTCCTGTGGAATTGGGATTTTAACCATAAAATCTTTGTCTACACTAATTTCATCAAGAGTTTTACCTATCCTACCTTCCCAAAAATTTAATATTTAGATCTTTGATCTATTTCAAATTTAGTTTAGTGCATGGTGACAACTGGGGTCCAGTTTTAATCTTAGGCATACATACAGCCAGTTTTTCTAACACCAAAAAAAGACAATTTTAGAAAAGGTCTATTTTTTAATACAATTAGTACAGGATCTACGGGGTCTCACTAGCGGATACGACTCAGATATTCTCCTCTTTTCAGCCTCCCAAACTCAGAGATTATAGGTGCATGACACCACTTCGAGTCTCAATCTCTGTCTCAGCACTCCCCAGCGAAGGGGCCACATGGCACCCCAGGATCCAACTATGGCCATGCTCTCTGCCTAAGCAGGGGCTTTAGTCCACTGAGCTTTCAGGCCAGCCCAGACAACTTTTTAAATGTCATCAAACCTACAGTTGTTTTTCATACTATGCATCAGCAATATTAAATTGAGATCTTAGCCATATTACTTAGCTTGCTCTTCTCTTCTGAAGACTAATAGATATGCATTTGTTCGTTCCAAATATTTTTCAGAAATTGCACATATCTTTGCATTTTTAGTCTGCATAGCCTTAGTTTCAGTTTTAACATCACAACAATTTTCAGATGCAGCAAATTATATTTAAGAAGCCTCAGATTTCAGTCAGTTTTCTGATGGGAACCACATCCATGGAAAGTCTAATTTCCATCCGTTAACCCGTCTAACCTTCCCATAGTAAATAGAGCAAGTGGTCTTTATGTCATGAGTTCCAACACTATAAAATATCATTTTTTCCAAGCAGGTGCTAATGGCTGTGTCTTTGTTACTTTGTTTGTTTTATAACCAAATACCACAAATAGGTAGCATAGACAAGAAACAGTATTTTCTCAAAGTTGTGGAGTATGGAGCCCTGAAGATCTAAGGATTGGTTTCTGATGAGTGATTTTGTATGCTTTTTTTTTTTTTTTTTTTGTCTTTTTGAGACAGGGTCTCACTATGCAGTTCAGGCTGGCCTCAAGCTCACTTTGTAGCTCAGGCTGGTCTCGAACTCACAACAATCCTCCTGCCTCAGCCTCCCGAGTGCTGGGATTACAGGCATGCGCCACCATGCCCGGCTCTTGATTTTGTATGCTTACAGACTGGTTCTTTGTAGTATGACTGCAGAAGGGGGGAGGGTGTAAGACAGAGAAGCAGGGCAGATCAGCACAGAGAGAAAGACAGACACAGACAGAGAGAGGAAAACAGCACAGCCATACACAGGTTTCTAGTATCCTAGAACTCATTTAAGCATATTACTTCCTTCCAAAGCTTATCTTCAAATATATTCACATTGAGGTTAGAGTTGTAAAATATTAATTTTGAACACAACCAATAGGTATATAACAGGGCATAAAGTACAAATACTAAATGTTCCATAACTACTAATTTATTTTTCAAGAATATTTGAAAGGGGCTGGTGAGATAGCTCAGCAGACTAAAGGGACTGCCTAAGCACACTTAGGCAAACATACGAACTGAGGTTCAATCCTCAGCATCACATGCAGTGCCAGCCCGGAACCAAGGGTGGGCTGAGCTGGCCGGGTCTGGGTGTAGTGGATCATACCTGTAATCCCAGAACTGTAGAGGCTGGAAACAGGAGGATCACTATGAGTTAGAACTGTGTAGTGAGACTCCATACCAAACAAATACATTAAAAAATAATAATAATTAAAAACACTCAGCAGAGTAACTGCAGCAAAATGTCTTTAATCATTATGCTTTGAGAAATTTTTATATAAAGTTACCAGAGTGAAGAAACCACTACTTCATCTCTATAAACACTCACCTTATTACAGATTCTCTGAACCCAACAGACCAACACACTATTTGGTTTATTGAACATATCTGTAAATTTATTATAAAGATGTATTTATTTATGTTGTTCTATATTTTTTAGGGAAAGGTTCGCAGGGTGTACGGGGTCTCACTACTGATTGTACTCGTTGTGCTTCTCCTGTTTACAGCCCCCCAAGTGCTGGGGTTATAGGTGTGAGCCACCACACCCAGTCTCAATTGCCATCTCAGCACACCCTGGGGGTGGTGCCAGCAGGGCAGGCCCAGGAATCAAACCCCTGGCCCCTGCACCTGATTGCAGGTGCTTTAATCCACTGAGCTATTTGGCTGGCCCTCTTATTTGTAAATTTTACCAGTAATTCCTCAGTTAATATCTCCTTAGAATAAAATGTCTTGTCTCATATAGGATGAGAAGTCTCAGGGAACCAGATTCATCAAATACACTTTGCAACAGTATTTTAGCTTTCTAATTTTTAAAGTTTTGTTTCTCCTTATAATTTAAGAAATACTGTTTAGATAGGAGCTTATATGCTAAAAGTGAAATAACAAGATTCCTAATGAGAAGGCATCTTCATCTTCTATGGGTTAGGGGAATTTAGATAGGCATTTGCTACATATGATTTGGTTGAGGAGAAATACTTCTTCAAGAAAGAAATAATTGATCAAGAAATCATAAATTATAGGGGTAGAGAAGGGAAATAAAAATCAAGCAGCTTACAAACAGCTATGTTGAGTGTGAAGGTATTATAAAGTAGAGACTTATTCTAAACAAAATATTAATAGAATGTTCGCTGGAGCCAAATTTAAACTCCAAGGTCAAATAGTTTACTGATGTTCATTGTAACTCCAATTTCTCTACCAACAATCTGTATTTCCAGTCTAGACAGTTTGACAAGACTAATGTTATTTCTTTTGTTCTCATAATCAAGATGATAACCAGTAAAATTATTTGATTAACTTCCCTATGATGGAAAGTAAAGATTAATTTTTGCCTTGGGCTTTAGTCTTCAGAGTCAGTAATTGCCACAATTATTTTACATTCACCCTCAAGTGCATTTCACCGAGTACAAAGCACACAGCGACACACACCAACTTTGGTTATTGGTCCAATTAGCAATGAAGCATAGTGTCTTTCCTTACGTGATATTTTAGTTTTTCCAAGCTGTTAGAAAAGATACAATGACATTGCCCATTGCTATAGAGTTTTTGTTCATCATTATTTGAGTTCCTTTGGGCTCAGAAGTTATTATATAGTTAATCAGTTCTCAGACCTCTTGAGATACTTCACTTGTTAGTGAGTTACATGCGAAAACTCTTTAATACACTCTGATTTTCAGGGTACTTGTCTTTATGCCAGAAATATGTTCTTGAAAGGCACTGTATAATTAAACTCACAAGTCTAAATACCCATGCTCAGAAATTGTGCTCCACATCTGTCAACAAAAGAAAATGCTATGTGACATTGCCTATAGTTTACACAGATGATTATGTATTTGATTTGTTAAATTTAATTTTGTATTTATTTATGTATATGGTAAAAGAGCTACAAATTCTCAATACACATATTGGACTCGTAGAGACTTCTGTTTTCAGACTCCCAACTGCTGGAATTACAGGCTCATAGCACCATGCCCAGTGTTAATCTCCTTGGTGTACCTAGGCATGGGGCCAGCACAGCATGCCTGGGGTCCAACATGGTCCCTGCATTTGCTTAAGCAGGCACTCTAATCGGGCCCTTAGAATTTAATTTTGGCAAGAGAAAGACATCACAGAAAATAAGGATTTGTATGGCTTATATTACACTATTTTAAATTTAGATAAATCACATTTAAATAAAATTTAAGTGCATTATTCATATATTCGTTTATAAAAAACTTTATAGTAAGGTACAAAGTCATAGCATGCTTAATGGAAACATGTAGAGTAAATTCGGCAAAATTTCTTGAATACCATTGATTATTCAGAGAACAATAGACATTAATCTGTGCCTTTACTTCAAAAGGGAGTCCCCTCCAAAATGATTAGAAATACAGGAGATTTTCCCTTATTTCTGTCATCTCTGAATCCTTCCTTTTGTACCAGTGAAATATGGTTGAATCTACTTTTTCCTCTCTTCTTTCCCTTCTTTTCTACAGCTTATATTTCTGTTCTCTTTCATCTGCACAATGTGACATTCTAGACACTGATAACTTCCTAAATGTCTGCCATTTGTTGAGACCCTGTCAGCCACTGTCAAATATAGTCATATATATGAGTGCATTAATACCCCAGGTCCCAACCTGAAACATGGCCACTTAACTAAATTTTAGACCAAAGGGTATGCGTGTCCCAAAACTCATTTACCACTGTGGAACTCTGGAAACAAGTTTGCCTCAGAACTGAATTAGAGCTAATAATGTGGTCAACTACAGCTAAGATGGCAAATAGATTTCAATTACTGTGAAAATGCAGATTGACATATGGAAATGACAGAAACTCTTCTTTCCTCATAGGGCGGTAGCACTGACCATAAGGATGCAAGAGCTCTTAAGTGGCCTTCTCTGTATGGATTGGAGTGACCGCGCATACAACTTACAGTAAATGTCATATATTAAACAGCCCTGACTTAGGTATTAAACAAATAGATGATATCCAATGCCTACAGAGTGGAATGTTCGAATATGAGCTGGACAATTGCCTAACAAATTCTTGGAGCTCAATCTCCAGTTGTTAACCATTACAAATATGAAAGACTTCTGCTGAAGAGTCAGGCCACCAGCTCGCTCATCTGTTCCACTCTGTGCTGACCTTGTATCCATCTGATCACCACCCCTGAAGCCTGAGGGTTCATTTCCTGCATTTGCTCAAGTCTCAAGGTGTCTTCTAGAACCCCCAGCAACCTGCCTGGTCACTCACTGGGATCTCTTGCTCTCTCTTTCTTATTTATTTTTCTCTGCCAAGAGAAAGTGATATAGAATGAAGTGATGTAGTGGCAAAAGCATATAACAGTCAGGATTTTAGATCCAATCTCAGCTTTCTAGTTTGTAAATGTGTGAATTTGTGGCAATCTTTCTCAATGTACATTGTATTTTTTTGCTGAAAAAATGTATCAGTAATGGAGATTAAATTATTTGCTAGCCTTGTGTGAAAACTCAGTGTCAACACAAGTGAGGGATACTAAAAATGGGAGGTGGTACTAAAGCAGAAGATATGCACAGTCTGTTGCTGGACTTTGGAACCCTGCAGCTGTTTCTGTGTGTCCTGTACTTAAGTCCCCTATACAATAAGAAATTATCATTATAGCTACGTTTCTCATCAGTCATCCATAGCTTGATAAAATAAGATAAATTAGTTCAACTTAAATTTTTGAGAAATTGGGCATATGTGACATGAACTAGTATTTCTGACACAACTATTTAAAATCTATTATTTGGTTTAATCAGCTATAACAGCATAGACATCTATGCATGTTTAAGGCTTTTAGTGCTTTGAAACCTATAATTCCTGTACAGCCTGAAGCAATCTATACATTACAGCCCCTGGACCAAATCTTGTCTGTCAAATTTTTTGCAGTGTTCCCCTGGAGCCCAGCTAAGCCTATGTACCTACAGTCTTTGTCTGCTTTCTTGTTAAAACTGTGCAATTGAGCAGTTTTGACAGAGCATGTTGCCTACAAAGGCTAAAATATTTACTTTGAAGCCCTTTACACAAGTTTTCTGACCTCACTACTAATTACGAGCCTTAAAAAAAAAAAAAAACAGCGTCAGGTTTTTGTACTTTGAAAATGTTAAATGATTCCCAGAAGGAAATAAATAATTAGCCTATAGTAAAAATCAAATGCTTAGTGTTAAACCATAATTAACATAACAGTCATAATTAAAGTTATTGATTTCAGGGCAAGTTAAAAAATGCAAGAACTTTATTAAAAACAACTAAGCAAATGTTTGTCTATACTTATGTGTGGCATATTAAAGTTTAATGAAGCATTTGCTACTTTCACATGGTGAAACATGTAGCTATAAGTTCAAATAAATGTGATAAGAATAAAATAAGTGATTGAACATATGTTTATTTCTGTAGATGAAAGGAATGGAAAGCTTTCCACAATAAGACATATTACTTAAAATAAAATCATTATTTTAAACTGATCCTTAAATGTGAAAAACATTTCACAAGATAATAAAATACTAAAAACTACTTTTCAGTTTATGTTTTCCAAGAAATGTGTTAAATTTTCTTCATTTGGTCTAAGGAAGTTCTGACATAATGTCCCTTTTTTAAGCCTTTCTCGTTTGCTGTGTGAACCAGAAGATTAGAGTTGATCTTTAAACATGATGGATTGTCCTTTAAGACATCATTGATGGTCTAATGGCCTCTTCTGTTAGTTAATTTCAGCCCAGGTTCTTGGTAGAGAAATTTGCTTGGGATATCACCTTTTATTGCTCCTTGTAGCTCACTTGAGGACAGAATCACAATGCATTCCATGTCAGATAGTAAAACAGGAAAAATGTGAGCCATTTGCTCCAGGTTCCCTGATCCTTCACTCTGATGAACCTCTATCTCAAACTTGGCTTTGTGTCTCTAGTTTGAGAAGGAAAATAAAGCTACTCCAACCTAAAATCACTGAGTATCTTTCCTAAGTTACCTGTAGGTTGTGTGGTTTTCTTTTAAGATAATTTTGTTCCCACCCATACTCTGCACACACACATTTTTGACCTGTTTCATTTTTACAAATAAGGGTAACTTTTTAGTTCTCCAGAGTTACATTTCAGTTGACTGATGCCTTTTTTTTAGCGGGGGTATAAAAGCTTTATGAAAGGTTACCTGTAGGTTTTATATAAAAAACTTATTCAGGAGTAGGAGAGCTTTTCCTATGTAATACTTTTTAATAATCATCATGAGAGCTTAGCAAAACAGTTAGGAACTGGGATAGGAGATGTATTTTCAAGGAACATAAAGTAAAAATGTCATCTTGCAGTTTTATTGAAAGGACACAGGCACCTTGCACAGGATAAGTCTGTGAATTATGGATAGTTTCTCCTTTAGAGGCTGCAACAAGGTCTTAGACAAGTGAGATACATTTCCAATTTCCTTCTATATGATTTTAAAAAGTGAAGTACATGTGTGTGTGTGTGTGTGTGTGTGTGTGTGTGTGTGTGTGTGTGCATGTGCATGCATACACATTTGTTTGTATGTACATCATAAGGGGGTTTACATTTAGGAACTACTTAATTAAACAGAGTTAATTATCCTTTTAAAATTATAACAAGTAATACATGACTCTTGTCTTATTACCAAAAAGATAAAACTAATACCTAAGGCAGTGTTTCTCCCACCTTTCTTTAATTCTGGATTCATTCTAGTACCAATAATAGCAATGCTGGTTATCACTTAAATGGGTAATTGTAAGTATTCTTTTTTGCCACGATTAAATAAAATTACATGTGTATTGCATAAAGAAGAGTACATAGTACATAGGCATGCACGCATAAGTGCTGGGTGACTGTATACAAAAATAACATTTATAGCTTTGTATGCATTTTAATGAATGATTTTCTATATTTTTTTCAAGTGATAATATCTTTTAGATACCTATGTTCATCAATCTATACAGTAGACTGATTAAAAATATAATACATACTTAAATTAAAAACAACTACATTACCCTAAAAGACTCATTGTCATTCATCCTCCTTAAACGTATATCCCCTCACTTTAAAAGGCGAAAGATTTATACGATCTGAAGAGAAACCAAAGTATATCCCCTCACTTTAAAAAAACTTGTCCTCTCATTCTTGCCACTTTCTAGGTGTCCTGGTGGTCTCCTTTTGTGAATGGTTTAGTTGTACTCTCATGGCTGCCTCAGTGTCCTGCATTGATTCAAGATGTTCATCTTTCATGGCAGACGCTGAAATCACACAGTGCCAGGTTTGGTGAATAAGGGGAATGTGGGCACACTTTAATGTTCTTACTGATCTGCGTTTCTGTTAGATGGCATTCAGCAACCTTGCTCGCTGGTATTTTTAATCACACTTTGTAATGGTATTCATGGAAGAGGACAAAAAGGGCAGATTCAGAAAATGATAAGAGCAATGGTATGAATATCTTCAAAGAGAGGGGTGACTATTTTGAGGTACATTAACGGTGGTGTGCCTTTTACTGTAATAATCCATTTAAATATTTAAACAGTTTCATTTTGAGCAATTCTCATGTATAGATAAACTTTAGTCATCCTGAAGGCTAGCCTTGTGATATATTGCCATTCCGTTCCTTGAAAGAAAAAAACAACATTAATCTTTCCACATATTCTGCTTTCCTTATGATTCCAGTAGGATAAAAATATTTGCTCCTATTAATTCAAGGATATTCTCTCAGTTTTTGAGGCCTAGTTTCTTATCCTTTACAATTCCCTTTTCTCTGATAACATCAAACTCTCATTTTACCTTTGCTAGATTTTTGGAGGAGTAACAGAAATAGATATTTAATAATAGAAGGTCTCCATAAACTTTAAAACTCCTCTCTGTTCTCAAGTGAGGGCAAACTCTTTGAATTGAAGCACTTGAATTGAAATAAGCAGTGAGGTCTGCTTTGGTCTGTCATCTTGGCCACTGCTTTCTAAGTAAAATTACCTTCCTCACAGGTGATCACAGACACTGTCACTGAGATGGGGTCTTTATCAAAACAGCTCCATGACTCAGCATAAGAAACAAAATCCTTACCAGCCTGTTGTTGATTTCTCACCCAAGAGAGACACAAAAGTTCATTATGCTACCTACTGAGCATTACAGTTACGATCTCTGTGCAACCTGGTCAATTTTGCCTGATACTGGACACAAAACCATGCCCCGTTTGCCACCAGTTTCACAAGCACAGTAAAACTTAAGATAGCTGCCTATGTTTACTTCCTCACTTCTTTATCATATTCCACTCCAGTGCTCCTTCAGAGCTCACTACTGCTCTAAAATCACTTCCAGAATCATTAACATCACTCATGTTTCCAAATCCAGTCCCTGGTTTTCTGTCTCAGAAGTATTCACATGGCAAATATCATTATATTTTCTTTTTCTTAGGATATCACACTCTTGTAGCTCTTCTCTCACTCATATTATTATAACCCTCTGTTTATCTTTCATGACATTATACAGTGAATTTTATAAAACATTGATTGTGCTATGTCACATTTCTTCTCAAAGTCTCCCAAAGGATTTGTGGTACATTGTTATGGAGCTCTTTGTCCCGCCCTAAAATGCACCTGTCTGACTTGACACCTGTCTGTTCATGTTCTAATTCCATGCCAATTCTCTCCCTTATACTCTAAACCCAAACAACTGTGCTCTTCATTTGACTGTGCCAAGACTGCAACCATATTGGCTTCCACACTAGTCCCTTCTATTACTTGGAATGATTTTCACACAGATCAATTCCTAGAGGCATGCAGCCTTTACAGAAACATCACCTCCCACTCTTTTCATTCTGTAGTATAATCTTCTCCTCTTGAGCCATATGGAGAACATGAACTCCCAGCTGTCTTCTCCACTAATCTAATATGCAATTCTCATCTTCAGGGTATAACACTGTGCTCAAGTCACTAAATTTGTATTAGTGACCTGTGATAATAAATAGAATGGAGTAAAACTTTAACAGAATATTACTTCTAACAGTACGTTACAAAGATGTGTTACTTTCATTATAATAAATGACTTTATTAATTATCTTTCTGTCTTAAATACTTTAAATACAATAAATTATGTGTTGTCCCCTAGCAGGCAGGATGGGGAGAAGCATATGGTATACGAACAGTGAATAATCAAGGCTCAGTTTCATAACTTTTCAGGACTAAATTCAGCTAAAATTCAAGAGCTTGTAGGTGGATCCTTCCCCAATTTGTCCTCAAGGTGACATTGCATGGGTCATGATCATCTGTGTGTGTGTGTGTGTGTGGCCATCTCAGCCTTCTCTGGGGGCAGGGCTGGCTTGGCATGTGGTACGGTGCCTAGGATTGAACTGAAGCCCCTGTGCTTTCCCTGAGAAAGCAATTTAGGCCACTGAGATATCTCATTGGCCCATGAACATCTTTTTGAAAAACCTTCAAGTAAAACACCCATGTAGGACATTCCTACCCACACAAAGCCATGCAAACCTTAAAATATAGCATAGTAATCATCTTTAGTCACTGATTTGGGAGATAATATACTCTAATTGGATAACTAGTGTAGATGCTTACTTTTCAATCACCTTAAAGTATTTATAAATTAGGTTATTAGATCACCCAATTTGAAATTATTACCCAGTGCTCAATAACAGTTCACTCAATTTGGTTTGTCAGCATGTTGTTGTCTTACGGCATATGTTACTAGTAGTCATCAAATACTTCTTTTCTATTCCCTCACTAATAAAATTTATGTAATATGTCTAATGAGAAGAAAACCAAGTACAATTTATAGATTATTTACTTATTTGTGGTTTGCCATGTCTTTCTTGCAAGTTTCTGGTCAATGGGATAAGAAGAAGTTATGTACCCTTTTCAGGATATGCCCCTTTCTCTCAACTTCCATGCTGCTCCTGACTGGAAGGTTTATGTGACTCAGGCTGGAGCTGCATCTTGGGCCCTGGAGATGAGGGTTATGCTATGGCTCGTAGCACATTTCCCTAAGTCTCATGTGCTCATAGGTGGGATTCTTGGAAGTGGCTGAATCTAGGATGTGGGAATGTAGATTGAGGGTGCAATACTTAGATTAGTCCACTGATTTCTCTGGATGTAAGTGATGGAAAACTAGACCTTGGGTTGAGCAGTACCAACTGGTAGACTTTTAGCCTAGAGGAAATACAAAGGACAAGACAGAAGGCAGGTTGCCTGACTTCCTGGCCCCTGCCATGGACTGTTTCTTCTGTGTCGTGTCTCTAGGCTATGCTTCCTGACTTTCAGCCAGATGACTATGGACTGAAACCTGTTCAACCTGCGACCTGGAATAAACATTTCTTCCTTTAAATTGTTCATATTGTATACTGTGCTCCAGGAATGAAAAGAAAACTAATTAAGATGAGGTATATATGGAAATAGTAGAATTAATTGAGCTTGACAGAATTAGTTGAGGTCCATGTTACTCTTGCACACCAGCAGTTAAACCACTACATAAAATCTGACCTAAAAAGAAACTATTATTGTAAATCTCTTCTGTGTTATATAAAGTTGAAACTTAACTATTAAATATGTATTAGATTTCTGTCCTTAGGTTTGTACAGTGATGCATATTTTCTCAAAGATACCAACAGACAGATTTGATGGATGGAAGAATATATACATTCCTATTCAATAAAGTTTCCAAATTGCTTTTTCAGTGATTTGTTCTTTTGTCAACAGTTTAGTCAAGTAACTATTTCCCTTTCTTTTGCAAAGCATGAATATTGTAAATAATTTTTACATTTTGTTAATTTGGCAAACTAAACTAATCTGGTGATTTTATTTTTTCGTAGAAAAGACTACTTTTGTGTAAGTCTATTCAGATGCTTTATATGCAATAAAAGCTGAGAATCTCCAGAGCAGATGCACAACATGCAGTGTTTCCTAAATGAATCCTGCACTCTCCTTTTTCCTCCTTAAATTTCTCTAGACAAAAGACTTCAGAGTAGTAACCCTGGAAAAATTTTAGCTTATATTCAAATGGTGAACAGCATGTCATATAAATGTCTGTCTAAGCTTTGTGGAAGGCAAGTTATGTATTAAGTTCCATATAAATGGCCATGTATGGAGCTAGGTTAGGCTATTTTTCTGCAGCCAGGTTCTGTATTTTGAAGATCTGAAAAGTGAATTTTTATTGATGCCACACACAAGAAACTGTGGTATTAAGCAGGTGGGTAGATCAGTCTTATTGATCAATCAAGCTGCTTTCACACATACAGCTAGTGCTTTGGCAGAGGTCTCTGAGCAACTACAAGTCCTTTCTAGAACAATAGCTTTGAGGGAGGGTGACTTCTCATGACTGCTCAAGCAGTAATAGAAGCTACATAGATTTTTGTGACTGAGTCCTAGAAAATATGTAAGGTCACTTCTCTAATGCTCCACAAATTTATAGTCATTAAGCCTCTCCAGCTTAATACACTGGGTACCTAGATTCCATTCCTCACAAGAGGAATATCAAAGTAATTGCAATTGTTTTGTGTCCCAACAATGGATGCATAGAAATCAGACAGATGTAGAATTCAGTCAAGTTCTATGAACTTAGATTAGTTTACTCTTATTTTGTTACAAACCTAAGCAAAAGAGAAGTGATAACACTTAACTCACAGTAATTATGAAGACTAAATGAGATAGAACATGGAAGCTTCCTGGCCCATTGAGAGTAATAAATGTTCGTTATCACTAGTGCATTATTTGCATTATTGTAATTATTTTGAGGTAAATAGATATGAGCTTGTTTTGCTGCAAGAAGACTATGTGAATAGAATTCATTAATTGGAGCTTAGTATTTAGGCTTTTGCATTTAGAAAGAACACAGAAGAACCAACTGAGGTTAATACTCAGTAAACATTTATTGAGAAGCTACTCTGGATTTATTTGATTTAGGAATTAGAGTGTCAGCCAGATAGCTCAGGAGACTAAAGTGCCTGCTTAGGCAGAGGGCAGGGACTGGGATTTAATCCCTAGCACCACAGGCTCTGCCGGCCTCTCCCCTGGGGTGCATTGAGACAGTGATTGAGACTGGGTGTGGTGGCACTTACCTGTAATTCCAGTGTTTGGGAGGCTGAAAACAGGAAGATATATATGGGTCTTATATGTAGTGAGACCCTATAGACCCTCTTCTAAATGCATTTTTAAGAAATGAATTAGGAATTAGATAAAGACTCAAAATGGATAAAAGGGATAAGTTTCCACTATTTTTCCTTTTTTAAAATAATATTTTGAATGGGGTTAATAGACTTGGCAAGTGAAGCCTGTCTCCCCCACTGCTAGCAGCAGATCAACTGCTCTTCCCCAGACCCCATGTGCTAAACTCTCCCTTGCCACTTTACGGGCGTCGCCTCATCAGAGTTTCCAGGGAAGTGAGCCAGGGGCAGCGACCACAGGGCTGATGGCAGCTGACTGCCTCAGACAAGGAGTGGTGCTGGCTATGCACATGAGGGTCTGGCTGGGCTCTGCCGCCAGATGGCTGGCCCCTGGCCCAGCAAAATTTTTTTTCACCAGCCAATTTCTGGCCCAAATGTTGCGTTTCCCAATGGTGATAAGGGGGCTATAAATTTTGAAGCTTGTTGATGAGTTCTGAAAAGAGCTTTGTAAATAGATCTTACAAAATGTGTTGAACTCCACATCTCAGACGTTGGTGTTCTATAAAGTTATCTCATTTAACCTTCAGGACACATTTCTGAAGTTGGTGCTATTAGCATATTTGCTTCTCAGATGAGGAAACTAATGTTCAGAATCATGAAGGAAAAATAGTTTTTAAATAAAATATAATTATACTTTGAAGATAACAATAAGCAATGCACTAACAATTATAACTCTCCTACCATCTTATTTTGAATTTTTTTTTGTTTTTTTTCTCTATAAAATGAAAAAACTGAACCTATGGAAGTAATAGGAATATTTTTTTTCATAATAAGCATTATGTAGTAAGTACCATTTTGTTTTTGCAATTTACTTGGCAAATTATTCTTTAGAAATGAAATCTGAAAAAAAAGTGAAAGAGGTAGTTCATCAATCATGAAAATAGTACATAATATATGATAATATTTAGTAGACATATGCTAAAGTATTTTCCATATAAGAAGGCAGTTTTTGGGCAGGCAGGCCTCATTGCTCAGTGGACTAAAGTGCCTGCTTAGGTAGGGTGCAGTGGCTAGGGTTCGATCCCTGGTATGCTGCGCTGGCCCCGCCCTTGGGGTGTGGTGAGATTGAGGGAACTGAGACTGGGCATGATGTCGAGTAACTGCAATTCCAGTGCTGACTGAAAACAGGAGGATCATTAAGAGTTTAATCCTGTACATAGGGAGGCCCTGTAGACTCTGCAGACCTTACCCTAAAATAAAAAAAATAAAAAAAAAAAAAGAAAGAAAGAAAGAAAAAGAAAAAAAAATGTAGTTTTTTTTTTTTTTTTTTTTTTTTTTTTTTTTTTTTTTTCATCAATCATTTGACACAAAATAAGGATTTTCTTCTTGGGAAAGAATCCTGTGTAGAAATGGCCCACTGGTCTTTAATTATTAGAAACATTCATGGATCCGTACTGGGAGGGAAAGAGTCAACATACTCTTAGAGCTTCTAAGTCACAGTGATGTGGATTGGCTTCTTGAAAATACTGTAAACACAAACAAACTTAATGTGCCTCATACAATTTTTTAGTTTTGGTTCCTCCAAGACATAAAAATCTCCTTTTTGATTGTCCTAATTTTTTAAAATGATTATATGCCAATGTCTATAATTTTAGAGCAAAATGTTCTTTTCTGACATTTTTAAAAGAAGATACATACATTAGTTTCTAAAAGTTCGTATAAAACTTAAAGTTTAATATTCAACTGGAATACCTGAATTTGAGAAGTAATGAAAACACCTCTTAGTAAGCACATAATTGAGCATATGGAAGAGAAGAGAGTACTGGTAGAGTACTCTCCAGAGGAACAGGAAGTATGACTTATCTGTAGCACCTTTTAAAGGAGAAGGCCAACCTATGCACTGAATCTTAATTTGTCTTCATAATCATATTCTTACCAGTTAGTTCCATGGCTTGGATTTGTTTTGCTTTATACGTTATTAAGGTTTTCCTTTGTTAAGTGTTCCCATGTCCCACTGGGTTATAGAAAAGAATGAAACTATTTGGCAATTGAGAGCAAATCAGAAAATAAATTTCTTATAAGAAATGAAATCACTAAACATTGAAGATGCCAGATATGTGCCTTGATCTATTTAAAAAAAAAATATTTGTTGTGATTTCTCCTTATCAAGACTATGCAGTAAAACATTGTACAAAGATGAAATGTTCACTCTAAGCCATTCTTTTATAATTGGGTTGGTTTTGTCTTATTGACCTGTACAATGGTTTTATATAGTCTATAGAAGCATTATGCCATGTTTAGTCATTAACTGTATGCAGCATTGGGGCACTTTCAATGTGGCTAGCACAACCAAGAAGCTACATTTTTATTTTATTTTAATTCATTTAAAATTAAATAATCACTTGTGATTTGTGACTATCTTGTTGATCAAAACAAAACTACATCTGTTATTCCAGATTTGAACACAGGGTTTCCAAATGCAAAGCTCACTTGTATTAATTAAATAGAGGAGACTGTGGAGATAAGTTTCAAGAGAAAATTTCGTGTAAACCTTGGAGATTTACTCTGCAACTGACTAGAGAAGCATATGTAAGTTAAGTACATATTTCCATTTAAGTATGTTAACATGTCTAGCTCTTTTTCTTCCTTTAGACTTAGGTAAGTTAGAACTTCCATTATAGGTGATGAAAGTTAGAGGGTGAATTCTTTCCTATGAGTATATAAATATGTGAGTGAAACGACATATAAATCTAAGTAAATAACCAAGTTATGAAATAAGGTTATAAGGTAACAAAAAAAATGAAAAATAATTCAAATATCAAAACTGACCAGCCACTAAATCTGGCCCACACAAAGGTAATGACTAATGTGAAGCTGTCTGGATATATTCAGATCATGTCTCCTAATAATTTACAAATTTACCTGGGCAGCTTCCCTAGTGTATTCAAGAGTGAGATCTTTACTAGCTCACAAATTCTATCATCATATATTGCAAATCATGTATTTCGTGGACTACTGCCTAACCTAATTTATGTCAGATTTTCCAATCCACACAGGAATAATGGAATGAAAATGAAAGTTTTGAGGCAGAAATAACTTACGGAAATTTAAGATATTGGAAATATAAAAAATAAAATCAATGAGAACATAATCAAAACATCTGAACTATTCTACTTTTACTTCGATATTTTAGCGCTTTTGAGGGCATTTAACATGTCCACTTTAGTAGCCGTATTTTAAATATACACTGGTTGTGGAATATATTTCAATATATCCATGGCAACTCAATAGCCATGTTTCCTCTTAGTTTTTATAAATACAGCCTTTCTGTCTTAATTGATTGATTTGAATTGAAATTAGTAACTCTTCTATTCTATTGGTCACAGGGGAGAGATGCACATAAACAACAAGGAGAGGAAACTCCTCTATATGTAAATCATGAAATTACTGTAGCTAATACTACTTATTTTCTGAGCCATGGATGAGAATGATGTGCACAAGAACAAAGATTAAATATTAGTGTTTAAACCTATCATATGTTGTACAGCCCTTGATTCTCTGAGAATTTTTTTAATATATTTTTTAAAAAATATTTTGGTCCCTACATTGACAGGCTGCTCAATTACGTGCATTTTATGCCATTATGTTCAACTAACTAACATCACACAAGAGAATAAATAACTTAAAATTAATGTCTTTTCTCCATAGAAGTTCAAGAGCAACTGTCCTGTATCTTTTTGTTTTATTTTTTTCTATTTCCTTAAAAGAAAATAAAGTAAATGGCCTTCATCAAAAGAAGTAGCAATGCAAATGTCTGTAGGCAATCAAAATTGAACCATGACTTAAGGTGGAATAATACAGAATGCTATAGTGGGAAACACTGACTCTTGTGATCCATAACATTAATAAAGAAGATGAAATTGGATTATTTTTAATTTAGAGAGAATAATAATAAAATCAATAAGTACAGTACAGAATTTCAAAACAAGATGATATTAAATCAATAATAGTTACTATATTGAATATTGTTATTTTCAAAGTAGGTGCTCAGATTACCAGATATAGGCATGCAAGACTGGTCAAACAGTATAAACCCTACCTGATCCTTTCAATGTACTAATAGAAATTAGTAGTATAATTATCTTACGTATCTTGTCTATGTGTCTATGTCTATCTATATATGTTCATTCATTTCTTCTTTTCTCCTTTACACATCTCATTTATTCTTTCCTTTTTCAGTGGATGAAATTAGAATTTTGATTGAGATTTATGTTCAACAGTTTCCAACGAACATGCTTTACGAAAGATCCACTTTCCTCAAGAGATATCAACAGTGTTTGGGTTAATTTCTGTTGACAGTGTCTTGCTACTGCCAACTCTTGGCAAAGTTTCCATCTGCCAAGCATTTGGGCTGCTCTCAGGCATCCTATCTACACTACTCTATCTACTACTTCATATAGAACAAAATAAGACACTTTCAATTTTATAGTAATTATGAGCTACTCTACAGCTGAAGTGGTAAATTGTGTTATTTTATTTATTGACTGCTTGATTTCTGTATTGGAATTGAACCTAAGGCCTTCACACTGAACTACAACCCTAGCTCATTTTAAGTTTTGTTTTGAGGAAGGTTTTCACCAGGCACCTAAGTTTCCCAATATGTGCTCAAATGTGTTTTTCTATTTCAGCTTCCATGTATCCTTGGATTATAGGTATATGCCACCATATGTGGCTGTCTTCAGATTTAAATAAAGTATATTTATATCATTTGAAGTCTTTATTGATAAATTTTAGCAATTACTTGATGGATTCACTTTCCCTTGACTTGTTGAAATACGTCTTTCACAGGTGTTTTACAGATTATGGAATGTATCCATACTTGGACAGAAAACATAGTTATTCATCAATATTATATTATCTGAAAGATAGTTTTCTTGTACCTTATTGCAGGGTCTGTTCACTTATATGGTTCAATAAGTATATTGTAAATATCTATAGGTAAATTTAACTGCTTGTAATTTTTCACTGAAATGTAATCATTATTATATGGCATAGTTTTACACTTATATACAATTCTGTAGAATGCGACAGAAACTTCAAAACTATTGCTAAACCAGAGAAGCTGGCTATACTAAATGAGATTCTTCTTTATAACCTCTTATGGATTGTAATTAGATGTACCTCAAAAGCTAATAGGCTTATACCTGAGGCTCTGTAGGTGGCTGGATCTAGGGTGCCTGAATGTGGCTTAAGGGAGACATAAATGAATTAGTGCAATGATTGGTTTAGTATTGTTCTGGATATGAGTGACAGGAAACCCCAGCCAGGCTGTTGGTGGCACCAACTAGTATGTTTGTAGGCTAGATGACATAAATGCAAAATATGGCAAGCAGGTTGGCTGCTTTCTGTCTGCCATGCCACAGTAACTTCTACAAGCTGTGAGCCGAAATAAACCTCTCCTCTTTTAATTTGTGGATATCAGGTACTTTGCCCCAGCAACAAATAAGTAACTAAAACACAATCCTTAAGTTGTTTCTTGTTAAGCCCTGCCCAGTGAAGGCAGAAGCAGCACCACAAGTTCCAGTCCTGCCTGGGCTAAGCAGTGAGTTCAAGGCCACCTTACTTACATATCAAAATGACATCTTGTTTTGAGATGGGATCCCATCTCATTTGAGCTCAGACTTTTAAGTGAAATAAATTGATCTCACAGTTAAATATAACATTGTTTCTTTGGTGTGAGAGACTAAAATTTAAATGAGGATCAAAATATTTAAAAGTAATTTGAAATAGGAAGAAAATGTTCAAATGGGAAGAGGAACTAGACAGGGGACAGGAAAAAGAAGGAAGGAAAAAACACAAGAAAAGAGGGGGAAAGGAAACTTTTGTAAATAAGGAGGGGAAAAGGGATTAGAGGGAAAGTAGGGGAATGGAGAAAAAAGAATCAAAATACATTATATACAGGTACTCTGTGATGAATGTGACCATTATGTATATGGGTTTTTTTTTTGTTGTTGTTGTTCTCTAGGGTTTTTTATTATTTTAAAGAAAGTAGAAAAACAATAC
>PVKA01000204.1:0-239361 GCA_004027165.1 Ctenomys sociabilis
TGCAAGCCTCTACATGTGTCCGCTATCCGCGGCTCCTATCGTGCAAGCATGGCGGATCTCGTGATACAGCAAGCTATATAGATTTCACAAACCAATCATAATTATACACGTGGCCGATTACTATTGGTAGATCTTACAGCAATGGCGGGCTTATTCTAAATAAGGGAGAGGTTGGTACAGCAACAAGAACCAGGAAGCCAGATATGGGCGCCATCTTTGCAGACACGATGGGCGGGGGAGCAAGGAGCGGGCGCCATCTTGGCTCGGCTCCCAACACCGCACTGTGCGAAGCCTGGAGGTGTGGGCAGCCAGGGTGCAGCTCATGCTCTAGGGAGGAGAACATGTGAACTGAGGCCTCCTGACCCAGAGGGGCAGCCTGGCACAGGCAGCGGAGAAGTTTCCCAGAAGTGGAGGGTCTACAGAGTGGGGTTGGGCTTGCAGAGCTTAGGGCCTGAAGACGCCAGGGGCACTGGTAGCAAGAGTCCTGCTCTCTAAACACAAAGCTTGAGTGGGAATGAGGTGAGAGAGGAGGCAGGGAGGTCAGGTAGGAGCCCATCGAAGAGGAGCTGGGAGAGTCACAGGAGCAGCCTGTGGAGAGAAGCGGACAAACCCGAGAGTTGTTTTGGAGGAGATCCCGATGATAATGGGATACAGTGCCACTTCAGGGTTTTTACCTGAGCCACTTGGTATCTTTCCACCCTTAGAGTGAAAGTGGTCGGCATGGGGAGGAGATGATGGAAGATGGAAAAAGTAGACATCTGGTTTTAAGCGTGTGGAATTTGAGATGCTTATTAGATGCCCAAGCACCTAGATGACAAGAAGTGGAGAAAACAGGAAGATATCCCATACTAGGTATATTTGTGCTCAGGATATAGACTAGAAGATCATCCACAGAGAGATGGAAATCAAAGACAGATTATCTAGTGAGGGAGTAAGTAGGAGGGAAGGAAGGAAAGAAAGAAGGAAGGCAGGGCTGGAGAGATAGCACAGTGGTCTAAGAGCCTGCCTGGCAAGCATGAGGACCTGGGTTCATTCCCTGGTGCTGAATGCCAGGCTGGGCTTGGAACCCTACATGTGTCATGCCACCCACTGGAACCAGGGATAGTGGAGCGTGCCTGTAATTCCAGCCCTGGGGAGGCTGAAACAGGAGGATCACTGAGTCTGAGACCTTGTACCAAATAAGTAAAAGATTTAAAAAAAAAAAAAAAGGAAGGAAGGGAGTTGTTATGTAGTTAGTTCAAGGACCAGGTGCCTGGGAACTGCCATTTTCTCTTTCTGGAAACTTGAAACTTAAAAATTACAGTGTTTTCATATTCAAACAGTTATGCAAATACATAGTAAAAGTCCCAACAGACAACTTAGATACAAAAGAACCCCACAAAATGTGGTTGACAGTTCATGCGTGTGGTATTTGTTTGTGAAAATGTTGAGCTATCTGTGGAGCAGTTCCCGTAAAAACTAATAACCATAATACTTTTTGCCACACATTGACCTGCTAATCACAACCAGGCCTGGAAAAACACAGATGATTGCATTGCAGCCTCTGAACACCAGAGGGAGACATTTTCACCTGCAAATCAGGATGCTAGCGATCTTCAGGGTTGGTTTTTTTTTGTTTGTTTGTTTGTTTTGTTTTTTTTTTTTTGTTTTTTTTTTTTGTCTTGTAGAACTACTCCTTTAACACAGGCTCTCAGACCACCTTACATGTTGGTGTACTTGCATTTGTCGGCAAGTAGAGGCATACGTTCGTGTTGGAGGATGTCGTGTTTGGGAGGAGTGACCAGACTTGTGGATGAAGCCTGGATTTCCACCAGACTGAGTCCTGTGGGATAAGGAGAGGCTGCACTTTCAGGTGATCCTGAAAGACGGGGTGTGAGCCAGCTGATTTTTATCTGGAGAAGCATGACCACCCTCCTCCCACCCCCACCGCCCCTCATTCCCAGGAGTTAAGGTAATAATGTGCTGGGAAAAAAGGGGTCAGAAGCTTTCAGAAAGCCTGTGTCTGCGACGTGGCCACCATGCCACACCTCCTCACATTTTTTCTTTCTCAGGTGGCTTGAAGGTCATTGGCACAGAGTTTGCCTCGGCCTTTTATTTGCCCAATAAAATGCTGTTCAACTGTGCTAGGTAATCACATAGATATGTAGTGTTTTCATGATCGCTTGGGGCAACTAGAAAACTTTCTCTCTATTTACTTTGGTAATCTTTCCAAAGAACATACCGCACAAAGTCCTCTCCTGATCAAAGATTGAGTGTCCTGTCCAGCAATCTTAGCCTTCCAAATGCTTTACTTGACCTTGTAACTAATTTTAAAAGTCTTTTTAACCTCCAAAAACTGAAATACTTTGATCATTAGAAAGAATGGCTCTCCTAGCTCCTGGGCAGGATATGGGGTAGGAAACCAGGTTTCTTTCTGAAACCAGAGCACATCTGAATCTGGCCATCTTCACTATGGGTGAAAGGAAATAGGTTGCTTTGCATCTCTTACTGCTTATCTTCTCTCAAAGCAGGAGTCGGATGCTTCATTGCTGTGGGGATTGAGTAACATTCTGTATGAAGGTCAGCCGTTAGTTGCGAGTGTTAACATGTTCCATGTTCCCTACACGTTCCTCTTTTCTTCCCTCTGAAACACTTTATAAGGTGACTGTAAACCGTGCAGTCACAGACAACGTGCTCTGGACACAGAAGTGCAGCTGCGATTGGGGCCACGCTTCCCAGCCAGTCCTGCGGCAGCACAGGACCCAGGTAGATCTGTGTTCCTGTGCGTGGGCACCATCAGACCGCAGCCTGCACCTCACCAGGGTCCAGGAGCTCCAGAGCTGGCTCCTCCTCAGCAGGAGCTCAGCAGCGGGGAGTAGGAGAGAGGAGACTGAAAGTTAGACCCGGACTGCTGTGCGTAAGAGAGGCTGTCCCCCTGCCCCTGCACAAATGAAAATTCTACTTCCTGCCTCCATCAGCACCCATTCACCAAGTGACATGTGCAGCCTGTGGAGGTCACCTCCCACACACTGGGCCAGGCATCCCTGAGGCCGGCTTGGCAGTCACTCTCCTGTCTTTCCAGCCAGGTGCACAGAGCGCATCCTGTTTTGTAGTTTCACCCTGCAAGATTCCTAGTGCTCTACACAGAGCATAGGGCATGGAGCACTCACTTGGATGCCTTCCTTGTGTTTGCTTCCTTGCATGAAGTTGGACAACAGAACTTACCAGGGGTGAATGGGCAGATAGAGTTAGAACTTCTGGTAGCATCTGAAAACTACCTTTTTCCTTCAAACTTAACAGAATAGCACGTCAAGCTTTTATTTGTATGGTTCACCCGGTGTCCACGCTGGTTCCTTCTGAGTATGCCCAGTCGAAACACATAACAGTGGCTCATGGAATGGTTGTCTTCTGCAGACAACAGACAGCAAAAAGCATGCAAGGCAGTCGCTTTTTACTTCTGGTGAGCCCTTTTTCTTTTAAATCCCCCAGTCCAATCTCATTATTGGTCATAAAATATATGAGTGATTTTCTTCCCCTAGTGCTGGAGCTACTAAGTTGCATCCCTAGTCATCATTATTATCACCACCCTCATCAGCTTTACTCTGAGCTGAGGCCTCACCACGTGGCCCAGGATGGCTTCAAGCTTGCAGCCCCCTGCCTCAGCCTCTCGAGTGTCAGGGATTTCAAGGTGTGTGCCGCAATACTCTGCACAAATCATTCAACAACTGTAAACAACACTGCACTTTCGCAAAACCTAGGACTGAAAGAAAAAATGAAAGTTTATTATGCACTCTTCAGACTGCAGAGTAAACGGGTGCTGAGACTGAAATTAGAGTGCTTCTCTCAAGGTTGAGGGGCTGGAGAGCCAGGCGCGGACGTCCCCCGTTCTCCAGGTGTCTAACCCTAACACAGAAAACTTAAGCCTCAGTCTTGCCTGCTTGTTAGCAGCTCTGGGACTGCCCAGAGTGATTGTTTTATGGTGCTCACACCCCCCCTGCAAGAAGCACGTAGGCAAAGGTCGGTGCCCTCCACAGGGCTTCCCTCGCACGTACTGTCTGAGAGTAACCATTGTGACCGCAGCTGTATTCTTTTCCAAATAAATCACATAGTGATGCATCTTTAAGAGAATATGCAGGTAATGGCTGTAAATTGGAAAAGAAAAGTAGGTGCAGGAAAAAGTATGCAAGTGGCCTCCTCCCCTGCTGCTTTTCATGACTGATAGGTTGCTCAGCTGCTAAAATGATTGTGTGCTTAGCATTTTCCTTTAACGCCTGTGTCATTTTTGCATTCTGTGTCCCAAGGCCGCGTGTGAGGGTCGTCCCTGAGCTAACCTATTTCCTCTGCACCCAACCTCTTTGAAGCTCTGTGATCTGGCCTCAGTTTCCACAGTGCCTTGAGGTGGCCTTAAGATCGATCAGTAGTGACCTTGAACTCATCCTCGCCTCTCTTAGCAACTATTCAAGACTGCTTGCTGTGCTCACCTCCTGCTGAAAGTTGTCTTCTCCTTGGCTGGGCGCTGCCCAGTCTGATGGTCCCAGCTCTTGTGCTTCCATACTGGCTCCTCATGAATCTCCCCAGAGCCCTGCTAAAACCCCATCCTCCATCCTCACACTGAAGGCTCATCTGCTCTCCACGGGTCTTTGTCACCTTGACGCCTTTGGCCGAGACACTGTGTCACCTGCCAGGTCCTCTCATTTGCCTACTTCTCTCTGTGTCCAATTTCCACACGCCTTTTCCCTTTGATTTTCATACTGGTCAAGGCTGTAAGCTCCAAATATTCCATGATTGTTCTCATTTTCCTTGTGACCTGACGTGTCCTCTAAGCTCAGTATCTTGGCCATCTTCCCCATGCTTCAAGACCAAATCCACTTGCTTCCTGGTATTATTTTCTCACCAAAGTGTCTTACAGATCCAGGCTTTCTTGGCACCCCAGTGACCCTTTTAAATCCACTCTCTATACCCGCATACCTATATACATGGGTATGATCATCTGAAGTCATCGTCTTTGCTTTCTCCCCAGGCTGTTCATTATACTGTAAGGCAGAAAACACTAATGTGGTACCCGCAACCCCATCTTGGTTTAGCATCACAAAACTCTGTCTCAGGAGAGTGTTTCTCAATTCCTCCCTCCTCACCAGTCTGCCAGAGTCCTGCCATTCTCTTCTCCATGCTGAGTTCCTACATGGGCCATCAGACTGTGCCCCTCACACTGTCACTGAGCCTCTGTACCTTTGCCGACTTCATCCAACCTAGCTCAGTGGCTCTTCACCAGGTAAGCTTGCCCAATCATCCAATGATGCCAAATGCTTTTGGGATGAAGATGAATACAGCATAACCTTCCCATTTATTAACGACTACAATGTGCATGGAAGCTACTCTCCTTTTCCTTTAGCGCATTTTTTCCATTTTTACTTATTTTCTAAACCTCAGGTCAAACATTACCTCCTCCACACAATGTTTTTTCCCTACAACTCCAGGCGCTCAAATCCTCTGAGCAAAGCAGGTAGTTTTAGACATTAATTGAGCAGATGCAAAAACTTTCCAGTTGTTCCATATTTTAGAGATTGACCTCAATGAAATTAATTGCCTGTGAGACCCAGAGGATGTGCACATGAATCAACAGGGAAGGAGGCTTCTTTTCTGGGTGGAACTGTTAGAAGCAATAAATAGACGTGAGTTCTCAGGACGATTCTATTCTCGGTGGAATTAAGCAATAACTTATCCAGATAGTCTATGAACTACTTATCACCACAGTTTGTGGAAGAATCACCCTTTTTTATAACTCTTTCTCTAATTATAAAATGAATTCATGCCATAGTAGTGGACATATACTAGTGTTCATCTATCAAAATCAGAGAAAGTAGACCACAGTGGGCCTTACTGTAAACTGGTTAAGTGGGAATATTTGCTTATTATTATAACAAGTGTACCCCACTAAAACTAGGTTCATTAGTAATTTAAACTGGGGTGGGAGAGACTGGGGGACTGGAGAACTCTCTGGCCCTCAACCACAATATAGGTTTAGTAGTGTACCTTCTAAGCTCTAGACAATCCCTTCCCCTTAAGTACACTGCTCATTTTATATACTACTTTATTTGATCTGATAATACTTTACTTTGGGTTTTTACGTAGTCAGAATTTTCTTTGCTCCTAGTGTCCAATTTTATTCAACTGGGGTTTAGTTTGGAATTTTTCTCTTAGTTTTAGAAAGAGGTTTCTCAGATTAGAATTATATATTTGTTGAATATTTCATTGAATGCATATGCAAACTTCCTGAGCTGGTGTTTGCCTTTGAGAAGTCTTAAGCTCTGATCTAATTGTATCAACAGTTACAATGCAGAAGGCAGCTCATTCCTGTAATCCCAGCACTCTGGAAGCCAGGGCAGGAGGAATGCTGTGAGCTTGAGGCCAGCCTGGGCTATATAGTGAGTTCCAGGACAGTTTGCACTACAAAGCTAGACCCTATTTTGAAATAATGATAGTAATAATAGTTGCAAGACCATTCAGATTTTCAACATCCGTCTATTTTGGTAAAATATATGTGCTATATCTTATATAATACAATATATAATATAATATATAATATATAGTATATTACACATATTTTAACTAATGTGTAGTAATTTTACATATTTATTAGGCATAGTCTAATACTTTCATGCATATATGCAATGTCTAATAATCAAATCAGGATAATTAGCATGTTCATCACCTTAAACATTTACCATTTGTTAGGGCCCCTGAGAGCTTTTAAGATGGAAGCCAATCACCATAAAGCCCCAGCACGGGGCTGAAGTCTCATCTGCTGCGATCCCCTACCCTCAGGGAAGAGCAGAAGGCTGGGTAGAGACGGCTCCCCCACGGGGGGCCAACAGCTTAGCCACACCTGTGTGAGCAAGCTTCAGGAACACACTACTGAGCAGCAAGGCTTGGGAAGCTTCCAGAAGGGTGATCCAGTATGTGCTGGGCCAGTGACACGTGCGTGTGTAGGGGGAGCTCTGTGCCCACCCCTCACACACGGTGCCTCATGCTGTGCATCATACTTTCCATCTGCACTACAAAGCAAGCTTCATCTGTATGATAAAGCCGTGGTCATCAGAACGAAACTTTCCTGAGTTCTGTGAGTCACCTTTGGGGGTCACTGGGCTGCGAGAGAAGTCCTAGGAACCCAGAATTTGCAGATGGTGAGGCACAAATATGTGTGCCCCAGGTCTTCTGACAGGAGACAGTTCTGGGGGGCTGAACCCTTCACCTAGGGGTTCTCTGCCAGCTCTGGGGTGTTAATGTTTGAATCGGATGAGATCATAGGACATTGCTGGTGTCAGAATCAGATGACTGTGGGAAAGCCTGAGTAGCAGGTGTTACTCAGAAAACACATGTGATTGTCTTTAAAATGCACCAAGAAGGCAGTTGGTAGATTTCTCAGGGTGGAGCTTTCCAACCAGTTGGTCCATGCCTGTGATATCCTCCAAGCCAAGGGTGACAGGTGAACCACGCCTAGGGGGGGCTTGTGCAGACCAAAGCCTCCAAACCACCTGCTTCTACAGATCAAAGCGCACTCTCCCATTCTCCTGACAGTTGTGTGGCAATATTGCCATTTTCTACATGACCTGCCATAATTTTTTGAATTTTGAAAAAGTATAGTTTTTTCTCAAATGGTAACTCTTTTATCTAGTTCCACTCTAACAATTGGTGGATGATATCCACTAGGTACATTTGAGTAGACCTGTCTATTGAAAATAATTCAGATATAGATATAGATTTCTCTTTATTTTTCACAATAAAATGGTAGTGATTAACTTCACAAAAGTGTAAATAAAGGACTTTTGTTGTGGGAAAAAAAGAAAAAATATATATGTATGCACAAGAGAGTTAGGATAGATACACAGCTACTTTCTCTTAGTTCATTAAGAATCAAAGTTTGTACTAATATTGTTAGTCTACTAGGAAGACAACAGTATGCAATGTATTATTTATTGTAACTGTCCTAACCTGTTTTGAAACTGTTTCATTGCTATTTTATCTTTTTTCTCATTAATACGAATAAAAAAGAAAATTTTTCTTAAACCTGTGACTACTAGGAATTTATGCTTTTCTCCCCTCTGTGCTCAGAACTAATGTAACACAAAACTCTTGGGTTGGCATGTCCCAGACTTCCTTCATTTAGGGTGAACCAAGGCCATGATGAAGAGGGTAGAGTATTAGGTGATATATTTGACCACTTGCATAAGCATGCCAGCTGTTGCCTGCCACGTGTGCCATCTGAGGCACTGATTCATATAGTTGGTAGGCTATCGCTCCTGCACAGTGATAGCCTGCCACTAAATAGAAATGGTATATACGTGATCGAGCCAGGGCAGGTCCAGCTGCACAAAGAGATTGCACAAGGAAGTTGCCCAGACCCTAATGGCTCCCACGCCTACTATATTGCCTTCTATCTCCCAGCATGAACTCATGATCAGCTGTCAGGGGAGGAGAGCGGGCCTGGTTTATGGATGGCTGTGCACGCTATGCAGGTGCCGCCCATAGTGCACAGCCGTGGCATTGTGACCCTTCCAGGACACCCTTTAAGGACAGTGGTGAGGGGAAATCACCACAGCGAGCAGAACTTCAAGCAATGCATCCAGTGTACAGATGCCTAGAGGAAGAAATGGCCATATTGCTTCTGTAAACTGCCTTATGGGCCTTAGCTAATGGTCTTGCCAGATGGTCAAGACTTTGGAAAGAACATACCTTGAAAATTGATGACAAAGACATTTGGGGAAGAGGTATGTGGATAGAGCTCTCCTTATGGGCAAAGGATATTTCTCATGTAAATGCTCACCAAATGGTGACCTCAGCAGAAGAGTTTAACCATTAAGTGGATAAGATGACCCATTCTGTGGGTAGCGGACACCCTCCTTCAGCCATCTCTGTCATTGCCCAATGGGCCTATGAGCAGGGTGGCCATGGTGATGGAGGGAGGACACCTCTGGGTGCAGCAACATGGACTCCTAGTCACCAAAGCTGACTGGCTAAAGCCACTGCTGAGTGCCAGTGAGCCAGCAGCAGAGACCAACATTGAGTCCCTGATATGTATCATTCCCCATAGTGATCAGCCTGTGACCTTGTGGCAGGTTGGTTATATAGTTTATCATGAAAGAGACTGCACTTTGTCCTCACTGGCTAGACACATACTCTGTGTATGGATTTGTCTTTGCTGCATGTGACACTTCTGCCAAGACTTACCCAATGCCTTGTCCGCCATGATGGAATTCCACACAGCACTGCCTCTGACCAAGGCACACATTTTATGGCCAAAGAAGTGAGGCAATGGGCTCATGCTCATGGAGTTCGCTGGTCTTACTACACTCCTCACCATCTAGAAGCAGCTGGATTGCTAGAAAGGTGCAGTGGTCTTTTGAAAACATAGTCATGGAACCAGTGGGGTGGTGATAACTTGTAAGGCGGGGTCAAAGTACTTCACAAGGCTGTATTGAAAGCTGCAGTTTCCCATTGCCTTTAGGGCATGTTAGTACTGAGAGGCAACCGAAGGGTCTGCTGCTCTCCATGTATAGTCCTCCTTTCCTCCATTCTTAGTCCAGTCTCCCCTGATAGACTGGGTCAGTCACCTCTGACAACACTGTGACTCCCTATCTAGCTTGTTTGAATCAGCATCCTCAGTAGGATACTCTGCCTCCCATAGCTAGGATTCGCGGGTCTAGGACCAGGGGTGGGAGGAGGAATGGTGCCACTCACTATTACCCCTAGTGTCCACTAGAAAAATTTCTGCTTCCTGTCCCCTCAATCATGTATTCTGCTGGATTAGAAGTCCTAACTCCAGAGGAGGAAGGTTTGTACCAGAAAGCACAATAATACCATTGAACTGGAAGTTAGGGTGTCCCTCTGGTCACTTTGGTCTCCTCATTCCTCTGAGCCAACAAACCAAAAAAGGGAATCACAGTGTTGTTGGGGTTGAGCGCCCCAGACTCTCATGGGAAATTGGATTAATACTCCATGATGAAGGAAAGGAAGAACATACATGGAGAGCAGGAGGTCTCTTAGGGGGCCTCTTACTACTACCATGCCCTGTTATTAAAGTCAGTGGGAAACTACAACAACCTAACTCAGGCACAACAACAAATGGTCCAGAGCCTTCAGGAGTGAGGGGTGGGTCACACCCAGGGAAAGAGCCGAGACCTGACAGGGTGCTTGCTGAAGGCCAAAGGAATGCAGAATGGGTAGTGGAAGAGGGTAGTGTTTTGTTTTGTTTTTTCTTTTTGTGGCCAGCTCAGCCCACCTTGGGGGAGAGACTGGTGCAGCAAGTGGTGCCAAGGATGTAACCCCTGTCCCTGCAGACTTGCTGAAGCAGATGCTTTAGACTGCTGAGCTATCTCACCAGCCCAGGAGAAGGTAGTTTAAAATACCAGCTATGACCTCATGGGTCAGCTACAGAAAAAAGGGTTGTGATTGTAGTGTCTCTCTCCTAATGTAATATAATGCTCACATTATATTACATGGTTTCAAACTAAAAAAGGGAATCACAGTAGAAGGGAATCCTCATCATGGGAGCAGAGAACCTTACCGAGGATGCTGATTCAAACAAGCTGGATCATCCTAAGAGATCTCCTGCTCTCCATGTATATGCTTTAAGAACTTAATGCTGGTTCTTAAATGTATTTATTTAATTATTTGGTACAGGGTCTCACTACACAGCTCAGACTCTAGCGATCTTCCTGTCTCAGCCTAACCCATGCTGGGATTACAGGCATGTGCCACCATGCTTGGTATCGTAGTGTGCCCGGGGTTGTGGGCTGGCATGACATGCTGTACTGAAAATTGAATCCTGGTCCTTTGCTTTCCAGGCAGGTGCTTAGACTGCTGAGCTCTCTCCCTGGCCCCTAATGCTGGTTCTAAAGGATTGCTAAGCTGTGTTATAGGGCTCGGGTTGTGAAATGGTAAGAGTAAGATTCACCCAAAACAAGTTTGCCTTTTGTGCTAGGGGAGGGAACTAGCATGTTTTCATTTGTAGGCAGGAAAACTGTAACACGGCAGGGGCCGTTATGAGCTGGGCCATGTATCTGGAGACTGGTTTAAGGAACAGTGTCTGGTTGCCATGCCGACAAGTGGTGGATTATGATAGTGGATTGATTGTGTCAATTTGGCAACTTTAAGAGAAGCTCAGCTAAACTGGCTCAGTAATTCTGCCACCTAGGGTGGTTGGTGGCCTGGATGGTCTAAAGGAGAATGAGGGAGAATAAATCTGTTTCTGCTCTTCAGAGCTCCAGTCTTTACCTTCATCTTGGGCATCATGTCTGGCTTCTGGTGTAGACTCTCTAGCCTTCCTATGTGGACTCTTCAACCTTCCACTGTAGGCCCATTGGCCTCCTAACAGACTCGTGCAGGCAGAGTGCTGCAGACCCAGACTGAATCCCTTGGTCTCCTGTGTGCAGACTCCCTCCTCATCCCATTCTGTGGCTGAGCATCATAAGCTGATCGTGTAACTGCTCAGACATTTGTACATCTTGTGTTTTGCCTGTTGTCCTAGTAAACACAGACTGGAACAACATCTGATCTGACTGTAATCAAGCTAATATCTATATCCTCCTTGGACTGACTTGTTCAGAAACCAACAGGGGAAGAGCTGTTCACTTATCATTCTCTTAATATAGCAGTGCATAAAGTTTCTCAAGTAAGGGATGATTCTAACCCAAATGGCCAGATGCACCAACATGGAACCCAGATGTGTTATTCTGTTATATTGTAACAAATAAATATCCAAGATTAGGGGTCAAGGAGAGAAAAGACACTCGCTTCTCACTGCTCTGGAGAGCAAGGAGTCTGAGAGTTCGGTGCCCAGTGTCAGTGCAGCCTTCTTTCTCATTGCCACGTTGTGAAGGTCATTGCACAGCAAAACAGAGCAGGAGTGCTAGGCCAGGTCTCAGCCTCTCCTCTAAAGCCATCAGTGCCACCTGGGACCCATCTGCAACCTCATTTAGCTCTAACTACCTCCAAAGGCTCTGCCTCAAACAGCACCAGTAGGTGGGATTGGGGAGTGAGCTTCCAACCCATTGACTTTGCAAAGGCACTCAAACCACAAGACATGTCCCCCGTGACTGAACTTTTCACCTATGTGAAAGTGGTCCTAAGTGGTGCCTTCTGCACCTGTTCCCGGTTCTCACTGAAGATCTCCTTCAATGACTTTTCCACTGAGCAGCTTCAGCCTAAGCCACCGGACCTCCTATGTTCCACCATTCCTGACATGAGCAGTTTCCAAGGGGCCTTTGGAAGCAAAGCTTCCTATTCTTCTTCCACTCCTCCACTTTGGATTCACACTGACCATGGAAAATTTCCCTTTCTTAAAGGACTTACTCTACTCACATGAGCTGAGCCCATGGTCGGTGATGTCCTCATCTCCACTTTTCCCCTACCTTTCAGTCCTTACTAGTTGGGCCCCCTGTACAGATCAATACATCTTGACTGCACTTGGAACATACTTTGAGACTCCCTCAACCCAGTAACGTGGTATTGCCCGTGTTCCCCTCCTTAAGAGGATCTTCAAACTACAACTTGAGGGAGAAAATGACCAGAATGTCTGGAAATTTCCACTGAGGTTTTTTACACACACACACACACACACACACACACACACACTGTGGCTTTTCTAGCACACCCACTATCATCATGGTTCCCACCCCCGTGGGTACAAAATGGCCTTATGTGAAGGATGGTTAACAACTTCTTTCCATCAACAAACTTCTATAGATCGCCTTTTGGGGTGTTCAGTGATAACCTTGCGTGGAATGCGCTTCCATGGGATGTGGGATATCTAGAAGGTTCACTCAAAAACATTCTTGTTGGATCAGCCTTTATTAAATCCTCCCCAGGAGCTGATATGCTGGGAACAAAATATTACTGGGAAAGAAAAGCCTGTGAAGCTTCCAAAAGCAAATGCGTATGTAACCAATGAAAGGATAAAATTTCAAGGCTTGTACAGTAAAGCAGCTGTTAGATGATTTACTGGAAAATTCTTCCAAAACATAACAGAGGCTGCCTGCTTACAAAGGAAATATTTTTCCTTCAAGTACATAGTATTAAAATTAAATATGTTATGCACTCAAAATACCACCCTATTAAAATCTGAGACTTTTGTGATAACCTCCTCCTCAGGGACTCCTTCCATCCCTCTGACGAGCCAGGGCACCACTGGTGTGAGAGTCACACAGGGCATCCTGACCCCAGGGACACATTCCTCCTGGGCAGCTTTCAGCACCAGCAACAGGACAGGACTCCATTCCTCAGGCAGACGAGGCGCCTACAGTGCATGGGGTGCATCTGTCACATCTCCCCTTCCCTTAGAGGAACCATCTTAGCTGTGGCGATTGCCCTGAGGCGAGGACAGCTGCAAAGCCTTCTTGCAGGTACCGTTTCCAGCGCCTGCCTTCAGCTTCTGTGCAGCGATTAGCATGACCAGCACGCAGAGGGAGCTTCGGGGGCACAGAGCCCGGGTGCTCCGTCAAGATCTAGTGGCGCAGGTTCGAGGTACGGAGAGGGTACGGTGCCCCCGAGAGCCAGTGCATGGTACAGTCCCTGTTCCACATAAAGGGGAAGGACCCCAGCGGGCCATAGTGCACCCCCCAGCTCACACTTCCTATCAGCTGCTTCTGGGCTCAGCTGACCACAGGCACGGTCAGAAGGGATGGGAAAACTCTTGTACCACCAGTGTTGTCCTGACACACAGACTGGCACCCAGCTCAGATCCCGCTACTCAGAAGGCCCGCAGGGTGAGAACCCCATCAGGGCCTTGCGGCCGTGCACCGAGACAGGGATGGCATGAAGGTGATCCCAGAGGGCCACGTGGACATCAGAGCCAGTGGGGAGCCCACCACAGGCTCCCGGAGTATTCTAAGCATCTATGCTTGGGCTCCCCAGGGTGGGGCCTGACCGTCCTCCCCACAGACAGCGCGGGCCCTCGGATGTCCGAGGAGGAATCTGCAGCTGTGGTCATTACTGGGTGTCTAGAGAGCGACAAGGATGTCAGGCTCACAGGTACATGGGCTTGCTCAGCCTCCGGCCAACAGCCCTACTTTCCAGGGGCCACGGAAGCTCCACAGAGGGCACACAAGCCCAGGTTGTCCACAGGATGCGATCTTGAGCTCAGCGTCCTGGTTCAGACTGAATGCTTAGAACCAGCTCTACCTCAGCCTGAGTCATGTGGTAGCGAAGGTTCCAGTCCCCGAGCCAGTGACTCAGCTCTGCTCTGCTCCAGGAAGGGACATGGTGTGTCACGTGCTCTGCTCCTGGAGAACCATGCTATTTTAGGGGAAAAGATACATTAAAAGCAGCTTTTCAGAGAAATTCCGGTGAACAGAAAAAGGTAGTATCTGAACAGGTCCACGTCACTGGGGACTTAATAACAGTCTTCCCTCTCCATGAAAGAGATCCTCTTCCAAATCATCTAGAGCCATGTGTGATCCGGACCCTAAAGTAGTACTCACGGCGGGAGCACTGCTACAGCGGAGGGCTTACTGACCAAATGTGCTGGATGTGCGGACTCGGCCCTTCCCAGCTTCTCCCAGAGCTGCAGAGGGATCGAGCTTGGCCAGCACCCTTGGCTGTGGGTGCAGCCAGAGCAGAGCTGAGGACACTGGAAGAAACACTTTTCTTCCCTAACAAAGGGAAACCCAAGAGGACTGACCCCCACTCTGGACTTTCTGTTCGGAGAGACAACACACTCTTTGTAGTCTAAACACCACTATCTATTGGGAAAATTACAGCTATTGATATAAAAGTGGTCCCCAGGGTAGGAACATGAATTCACTATTTCTGGAGGAGTGTCACAAGCCCCGGGCTGTCAACACCAATACAGGCTGGGTAAACTGCAAGTGACTCTGCCCACCTGTACAGTGGGCATGGCAGCAGTGAGAACTGAAAAGGTGCATCCTGATGATTACGTACAGGTAAAGCTTTTTGAATAGTCCCTGGAACATGAAAACTCATAGAAATGAAAGAGAAAGAACAAGTGATCATTTTGGACCATACTGTAAAGTCCTTGCAGAAGAGGGTCCCTGAGACTTCATAAAATCCACGTGAATGGGTGCTGTGCTTTGTGCCTGCTTCACAAATGAAGTGATGGAGGCACAGGCAGCAACCACTGCCACTCCACGCATTGGTCTGTGGGAGGGGGACGCAACGGCGGGTGGGGCTTCTAAGTGCATTTTAAAAGGAAGTGAAAACTATTTAGGAAATACAGGCTTGATATAGGATAGGAACACAGGGGGGGTTTACATTAGGCTTAAACTTCTTCTTGTTATAAGATTAAGCCCATGTAGCCTTCAGACCTAATCTGAAGGCAAGGATGTCCAGCATAGCGAAGGCGGGGTGTGGATGACAGAAGGGACTCACCAAGGATATGCTCGCCAGAGCCACAGTGAGAGGAAGAAGGTGACAGTTGGGGAGTTGATATGGAATCAAGATTGTCTAGCTCTTCCAAACTGAAGATAAACATTGTTAATGTTTATAGGCATGCTGATGCACACCTGTCATCCGAGCATTCTGGAGGCTGAGGCAGGAGGGTCCCTACAAGTTCAAGGCCAGCCTGAGCTACATAGCGAGATCCTGTCTCAAAACAGACATTGATCCTGTCTCAAAAAATATTGACATTTTTTCCTGAATTAAAATCTTGTTTCAAAGC
Organism: Ctenomys sociabilis; assembly: GCA_004027165.1. NCBI lineage: Eukaryota > Metazoa > Chordata > Mammalia > Rodentia > Ctenomyidae > Ctenomys > Ctenomys sociabilis. The sequence continues at coordinate 15,653 of PVKA01000204.1, forward strand.
TGTGTGTGGAGTGCTATGGGGCAGCTGTGTGAGACATAAAGACCTAAGTTATGCCCTGGCTGTTTGGCTCTCTCATCACTGTTCATCCACTTCACTGCTAGTGACTTTAGACATAACAAATACAAGGCAATGATTTTTATCAGTTCATACAGAGAGAGAGTAGTAAATGTTATTCCACATCTGAAGTTGTCCAATCTCTGAAAGGGTGCATAGGACACATAATGGGGAAAGAGCAGTGCCATGAATAAATGACATAGGAAAAACCAGGGGTCGGGGCCAGGGGGATGGCTCAGTAGAGTAAGTGCTTCCCTGGCAAGCTCAAGGGCTTGAGTTCAATCCCCAGTTCTACCAGAAGGAAGGGAGGGAGGGAGGGAGGGAGGGAGGGAGGGAGGGAGGGAGGGAGAAAGATTAAAAAATAAATAAATAATAAAATAAAACCCAGATGTTCAGAGGAAGTGGCACATGCCTAAGCATTTGGCAAGCATAAATAAGAGTTTTATCATGTTTGGGTACCCACCAGCAACACTTAAATACCTTCTCCTTTTATAAGTTACAGAATTAACACCAAATTTAGAAAATATGTTTATGTTCAAAAATTTTTATTTATATGGTTCTTAGGCTGACCATAATGACAATCTTAATGTCTAACAATTACAAAATCACTGAGTAAATAAACCACTGAATGAGATGTTATTGTCTACAAAACTTGCAGTAAAATCAGAAATTCTTAAATACAATACCAATTACAGATAAGCATATGGAAGAATAAAAAACTGCTGTTTTACATTTTATCTTAATAATGTAAAAAATGCATGTGTTTAAAGGTTGAAAGGAATCTTGAACTACCCATTAACAAGAGAGAATAAACAAGTTGTGAAATAGCCACATATAGTTGTTGATTCATTGTGTCATCTTGAGAAGTCTAGAATTTTAACTAAGGCACTCAGCAGGGAAAAAGGGTCCTCATTTTGTAAACATTTCTGGGACTGTGGATGTGAGCGCCATGCCTGCCCCGCAGTGGGGGACCTGCATACAATGTAAGAGAGCGAGAGAGGCTGCTGGCTGCCGCAGCCTCTGCTCCTCCCTCTCTGCTCCTCCCTCTGCTCTTTGCTGTTTTCTGCAGCCAAGAAGTGATGCCCTCTGCCCTGTGCCCCTCTGCCTTGGAGCCAGCTGGGTATCATCTGAAACCTCTACTGTGAGCTAAATAAACCTTTTCTTCCTTCATTTTGGGTGTTGGGTGTTTGTCCCAGCAACGAGTGAAAAGAAAGTAAGACACAGAGTCAGGAGGAACCGATGAACAACCGGCAAAGCATGGGTTCTGCTTCCTGGACCCTACAGTATGTTTTTGCTATCCACTTTGTCACTTAATGATGGGCAGATTAAGTAAAAAGATGGCCACACAGGAACCAATGACAGCAGTGTGCTAGAAACTAGAGTTCTGACTCACTCAGTTCCCACCATGGCAAAAATATGAGACTTTTTCCTTTGATACATTTTGACAATCTCTGTATTTCTATGAGTAGCTTTGAATTTTTAAAATGTAAAATTAATAAACTTACTTAGAAAACTTAAATATTTTTTAAAAATTGAAGGAGCACCTAGGGCTGGATAAGCTAGACTTGTCAAGCAACTGGAACAAAAGCTAGAGTTTAGTTAACCTTAAGCTGAATCATTTAGGAATCATGTTTTCTAGGCCTGATTTTGTATGCTGAGTTTTGATGATTCAGATTCTTCTCTGAAAATCTGATCAAACTAAACCACAAATGTAACAGTCTCAGAGTGTTATATTTCCTCACCGTAACTTCACTAGCTAACATCGATTTAATAATTGATCATTTTACCTTGTGGCACATACAGCCGTAAGTGCTTCTTGTAGTGGACTTGTCCTGGTGTCCCATAGTGATGTTTACATTTAGTGTCTGCTCCAGGAGTCAACCAGAGGTGGGGCCTATAAGTCTGTTACTTTGAGTGATTTACAGTGGTGGGACATGCAGTCTTCAACTGATGGATGTGTTATGCAGTGTGTTTTGCTCACAGCTTGAGCTGAGATAGAGAAGTGGATATTTTCCAATAGCAAACAATACCATTTACAATACTTAAATCCTGGAAGATCTATCAACCACGAGCATGGAAATGACAGCCCGCATTTATTTTGACCATTGAGGAATGAGTCACTTTCTTTTTGACTGGAACACATCCACTGGACATCTTCACATCATTGCCCACAGCTACTGGAGCCTGTATTGTTTTGCATTTTTAGATCTTTTAAGATTCTGGAAACTTTTAATCCTCCTCTTAGGACAGAACATTTATCCTGAATGTTATTTGGCAGGAATTTTCTCTTTGCTCATGTTCAATTATTTAGTCAGAAAATGATGCTCTTACTACTCTTTCATGCTTGACATTTTCCATAAGTAGAGACTTTGTTACTTGGCTGACATCCAGCTTGATGCTATCCAATCAAAGGCAGGATCTAATAGCCCGGTCTTCTTGGAGGAAAGAATGTGGGTCTCTAATTCAATTACAGATAGGACTGAATTTGATAGCTCCAGACTATTGGCCAACAAATAACATTTTTGGAGCCATAAATAAGGTTGGAACTCTGCATTAAGTTTTGCGTCAGGTCAGAAACAGGTCCTCCCTGGGTCATATTAGTCATTCTGAGCTCATTTCTTCAAATTTTCCTTTCATGACTGCTGTGTTCATGTCCTTCAGCAGCGGAAAAGCACCATGCTGGCCTCATGCTGTCCAAGCCTGCACCACGGGGCTCACTCCTTACGCTGCCCTCCTGACCAAAAGGCATGGCTTTCACATCTAAATGAGGGAAGAAGATTCCAGAAAAAAACTAAAACCGTTTTTAACACCTCATCAGAATATTTGATATTGAGCCAATTTTATAAAATATGCTTATCAAAATGCAATAAAATGAGAAAGAGCCAAAAACATTAAAAACTTGCCTGTTGCATAATAATGAAAGAAATGAAAAGTAAAACAAAACGCTATTTTCTTCTAATACATTAACAATGACCTGAAATTTTTGTAATACCTAAGGTTAACAGAGGTAAAAAAAAAATGGTAACTGTTACTTAGCTATGGGCCTTACTATAGTATAAATGGAAAAAATTCCTATGTTCATATCCTTAACCTTGTCATTCACCTTTTAAGAAATTATCTTAAGGAAATAACTTTGAATATGCATGATGATTTGCTTAAAGCACAATTCTTGCATTTCAACAACAACAAGTAGTTTAAAAACTGTGTGTAACAATAAGAGATTAAGTAAAAGATATTATACCCACAAAATTACATAGTATGTAATCAGTATAATAATGATACTTAAGATATTTTGTGGCAACAGTTCTTGTGATAGATTGTGGCAGAGCAAGAGATAAACCAGCATAGAAGAGCATGGAGCAAGGCTAGGAAGCTGGCTCAGTGGTCTAAGCACCTACCTGACAAGCACAAGGACCTGGGTTCAATCCCTCGTTACTACACACTGTGTTGGTTCCTCGGTATGGTGGCACATACTGTAATTCCAGAACTGGGGAGTCTGAGACAGAAGGATCACTGTGAGACTCTGTATCAAGTGAATAAGTAAATCTAAGTTGATTTCTTTAAACTTTTTAATTTTTTAGTGTTTTACAGTTTTTAAGGTAAATCCATTCTTTATTCAAGCATATTACTCCCAAACAATATGTAATACTTTAATATGTATTATAAAATATAATTTAATGCTTCTTAAATACCTTCAAACTTCTAAGTGCTATTAAAGGAAACAGATATTGGCATTTACCTCATACTCTGTTAGAGTCACTTGTAAAACTTTATATTCTATACTTTTTAATCAATTTAACACCAAATAGTACAGGAAGTAGTATTTGTTGAAGCCACCATAAGAGCATGAGGTCGTGGTGTGAGACTGCAGCGCTCATCCTTGGGTGTTCTGTACACTGCACAAGGTGGTCATACTCTAGTTCAGTGGACAGCGGAGATCTGCAACCTTGAACCCTGGAAGCCTGTAGAAGCAACAGCTGTAAGCAACTCGGGCCCCTTGGTGCTTGAGTCCAAAACAGTAGAAATAGAAAGCAAGTGCTCCGGTAGCTTGCTTTTAATTCCTGGTTCCACCCTTCGCTGGCTTTTGCTAATGGCATTTGTTTCTTTTCCAAAATTCCTGTGTGGAAGCACCCTTCAAAGAGATGATATTTGGTGGGGGGCCTTTGCAGGGATTAGATCGTGAAAGCAAAACCCTGGGAAGGGAATGAGCAACTTTAGAAGATGAGACCAGACCCAGGTGCCCTCTCTCCACCATAGGAGGGTGCTACAGGAAGGTTCGTGTCTGAAAATCAGGAGCGGCTTTTCAGTCTGCATTGATTCTTGGATGTTCATGCTTTAGAACTGAGAGTAAGAAATTTCTAGTGTTTAACCTTAGCTCAGAAAATACCAGCTCTTGGTATTTTGTTTGGAGCAATTAAGGGAACTATGACACTTTGTTGGATTTACTTAACTCCAGTAAATAGGGAATATGACAGTATTTACCGCTAACCCTTGCTGGTAGTTCCAAGATTTAAGTGAGAGTAGGAGTGATGTGGGTGGAATTTACACTGCAGTTGGCAAATAAGTGCTCAATAAATTTCACCATTACAATCATTCGGTTCATCACACCACTGGACATTGAGACCTGCTCGCTTCTCGGTGGACTGCTCCTGAGAGGGGTGTCAGTGGCAAGATCAGTCAGCAGTTTGCTGGGCAACACAGACACCGTGTGTTGTTTGTGTGTTCTCAAGGTGGAGAAAGCACAGCTGGGAAGAGGAGCTGAGGTTAGAAAGGCCTTCACTTCCTCTGTGTGTGTGTAAGAATGTGCATGTAAACATGCACGAGTGCATGCATGCATGTTCGCCTTTGAGGTATCTTTGTAGGATAAAAAGAAATGGGGATGAAAGGGCCTGCTCACTGCAGGGAGTGTTACAAGGCCGTAGGGAACGGTCGTTTCACTGTTTTGTGACCCAGAGTCTGGCTCAAGGTAGGCATCAGTATGAATCGCACACCTATTTTTTCTTCTTAAAAATTGTTTAAATGTTACCAGGCTTAACTGGACAGGCAAAAGTCTCCAAGTCAACAGGTTCATGTCACAAAACCTGAACGATAGGTTGGGGCATCTCAAGGAGCAGCCTGGATTCCTGCAAGGCCCAGGCACAGGGACAATGACCACCATCAGGAAAATCTCACTTAACGAGGAAATGTTCATGAATTCACTGTCACCTTCAAGCACTATCAGTCTCCGCAAACTCCAGCTCCACATCCCTTAAGCAAATCCTCACAGCTCAGTGTAGGGCAGGAAAAAAAAGTGTTTGCTCCTAAAAAACTCAAAAGCTTAGTGTTCAGATCTTGAAAGGAGATATAATTTAGAAAAGGGATAGCTATGAACAACACTTTCTGCTGAGAACAGAAACCAAAGCAACAAAATATTTCTGGACATTTCCCAAGAAACCACGATGGAAAATCTCAGCGGAGCGGTAATTTTTGTGGAGGCTTTGAAACTCCAGCACCCAGCAGGAAATGAAAGGGCAGTGGGACGGCAAGGGACAAAGGCAGTGTCTCCTCTCGCCAGACCTCCGTCGAGGGCAAAGCAAGTCCTTATTTTTAGTAAAATTGCTATCGCGTTTGCAAAAAGCAGTCCTGGCCGTGGGTTCACAGCGCTATGCCAACAGCTCTGTAGCACCGCGGATCCAAACCCACCAGAACATTTTGTTTTTCCCAAGAAGTTTTGCCTTAAAATACTTTGCAGCAGGGAATGAGCCTTTGCCCGAGAACAAGGGCATCTGCGAGAGGTCCCAAGGAGAATGCACTAAAGAGAAGTTCTTTTTTAGGGCTTGGCGAATTCCTCAGCAATTAGTGGTTTGTCTTGAAATGGTAGCAGCTGCCAGAGCTGTGGCCACACAGCCCTGCCTGCCTAGATCGCTGGAAGGCCCTTGGTCTTTGAGAAAAACAAGCTGCATGCACTGTGGGACAGGCAATGTGCCTGAAAGCTTGACGGTCCTCTCATAAGAGAGGAAGACTACAAACAAAAAGAAGCTAGGAGAAGGTGCCTTTGCTCAGGACTTCTGGAGATTGCAAAGCAGAGGAGAACACTGACACTTTAAAATATTGTTTCTGACCTGGGCAATATTGTGTAGCCCTCCAGGCTATGCTGGGAGAAGTGGGAAGGCCAAGGTAACTGCTACTGGGCCCTTGGGTTTACAGTGACTCTGACTTTCTGGCGTTACTCATAAAATTACAGTATAGGGTTATGACACATCACCACAGCTCTCAGCATTATCACAGTTCCTTAAAGAAAACCCGCTATTTTAGTTTTGCAGTTTTTGTGTTCCTGCTAAGGCAGTTTTGCCTATGCCCATAAAACAACTAATTATGAAACAGATGCATAGCTTGGGCTGGGGAGATAGCTCAGTGGTATAAGTGCCTGCTTGGCAAGTGCAAGGTCCCGAGTTTGAAGCCTAGTATGGAGAGAGAGAGAGAGAGAGAGAGAGAGACATGTTCGTCAGAGATGACTGGAATGTTGAAGAAATACTGCCCGTCATTTCACCACCCCACACTGACAGGCTTAACATATTAACTGTATTAGCTTTCTGTAACTGTGACAAATTCCTGAGATAATTTTAAAATTACAAAGGTTTGTTTTGGTTTACGGTTTCTGAGAGTTCAACCCATCTTTTTTGGCCCTGTTGCTTTGAGCTTAAGAAAGACAGAAGCAAGACTGTTCAAGTGAAAGAGCAAGACAACAGGAGTTGGAATCCCAGCCTCCCTTTCAAGGAACCTCCCCCCCGCAGTGATGTCATTTCCTCCAAGGGCACATATGATGACCTCACTTCCTCCCACTAGGTCCCATCTTTTAAGATCATTGCTGCAGGTTGGAAACCAGGCCTCTAACACACTGATGTTTGGCAGATGCTAACACACTACAGCACTGGTAGGTTTTTTTCTTCATGTTTTCCATATTTTTTTTTTTTTACCTAATGAGACTGTTCTGTATCTGTGCAGTTTTTCCCTTAATTTAGCATAGAAATTTTCTAAGGTGACCGAAGACACTTGAAACAATATTTTGAAGGGAAGTTAATGTTTTATTGTGGGAATTCCTATAAATTGCTTAATAGTTTCTTGCCTTTTACTCATACATACATTTGTAGTGGATGGTTAACTGGTGGTCAGCTTGTTACACCCAGCTGAACTGAGCCGCGTGGCGCTGGTGTGGGAAGCCCACCTGAGGGTTGTTGCCAGCAGCAAGAGAGGCAGAGATAGAGAAGCTGTTGGAACGCTGTTAGGGATGCTGTCTGGAGAAGCTGTTGGAGCTGTGGGAAGCCATGGGCTCTCCTGGGCTGTTCCGCTGGATGACCTTGTCATGCTGGTTTTCCTGATGAACGTGGCTATTCTCATCAGAGGGGGAGCTCAGGACCTTGTTGTAGCTGAGAACAGCTGTGGTTCATTTTTGGGGAGCTCTGGTCTTCACCTTTATCATTACTTCTTGGCTCTGGAGTGGAAGATGGCGCACTCACTGCTCACCCTTGTGGAGAAGCTGATCATGCTGGATTTCCTGATGGGAACGCAGCCTTGCTCATCGCTGGAGGAGCTCAGGACCTCATTGTCGCTGAGGGTGGCTATGGTACATTTGGGGAGCTTTGGTGCTTACCTTGAGCATTGCTTTCAGGCTCCAGTGCAGATCTGTCAGCCTACTGGCACAGACTTCCTAGCTTCTGCCACTGATCTTTGTGCCTTTCAAGCATGTACATATGGAGCAGGCCTGCATGAGACTTTGTCGTGGGCTCTAGGCCTCCAGGTGGACTTGTGGGAGGCCTTGTTATGGGCTCTAGGATTTCAGCTGGACTCATACAGGGTGTTATGATCCATGCTCTCAGCTGGATTCTTTAGCACTTTGTGTGTGGACAGATTTCCTGTACTTCTTGTATATGTTTCTTGGGTGAGTCCTTATAAAATAATATTACAAATGTGTCCTGTCTTATATTGTTCCCCTTGCAAAAACCTTAAACCACAACACACTTCAAATGCTTATTTTAATTAACTAGGAGCTTTCCTTACTAAAATATGAAAGAACTGTACCTGATAATTTATTAGCATATGCATGCATATATTGCAATTTGGGGTGCCAGGATCAGATACCAATTTATGTATCTTTGCTTTGATATATAGTTCTTCAAAAATCAAGGAGAATTCTTGCCAGATAAGGTGCTGCACACACGTAATCCCAGGGTTTAGGAGGCTGAGGCGGGAGGGTCACCATGAGCTGGAGGCCACCACTGGCTATGTAGTGAGTTCAAGGCCAGCCTAGAATTATACAGCTAGACCTTGTATCAAAACACAACTCCCAGGGGCTGGGGAGATGGCTCAGTAGGATAAGCACTTCCCTGGCAAGCACAAGGGCCCAAGTTCAATCCCTGCTTCTTCAAAAAAAAAAAAAAGCAGAACACCACAACTCCCTCCCCCCCAAAAAAATCAAGGTGAGTCATCTGTAACTAGAATATATATATATATATATATATATATATATATATATATATATATGTAACTCAATAAAATGATAAGCAACCAATTTTAAAGGATTAGATCCTTAAAGCTGATAAAATATTTGCATGGACATTTCTCTAAAGAATAAATACAAATGTCAATAAACACATGAAAAATGTTCAACATCATTAATTATCAGGAAAATGTAAATCCCAACCATAGAGAGGTACAAGTTCACTTCCCTCCAAGGACAGTAATAGTCAGAAAAATACACTATAACTTGAGGAAAAGATGACATTAAGAAATTTTCCCCTTAGACACTGCTAGTGGAAATGAAGAGTAGTCCAGTCAATTTGGAAACCATGTGGCAGTTTCTCAAAAAGTTAAACATATCTTATGTGACCTAGCAATTCTGGTCCTACTGTACACCCAAGACAAATGAAACATATCCACACAAAATAATGTACATCAATGTTCATAACAGCATTATTTTTAATGAAAAAGTATAAACAACACAAATGTCCATCAGTTAAGGAACAGATTTAAAAAAACGATGTGTCCACACAGTGGGCTATTACTCAACAAGAAACAGGCATGCAGTATTGAGAGATGCCACAATATGCATAAATGTGAAAACACCATCAAAGTGAGAGGAGCCAATCCCAGAAGACCACTTGTTGTCAGAAATACCCAAAATACATAATTGCACAGATGCAGAAAGTAGATTACTTTTTGTCTTGGGCTAGGAAAGCTATGAGGAAATGGAGAGTAAGCATAAATAGTCTCAGGATTTCTTTTGGAGAGATGGGAATGTCCTAGAAATAGATAGTGATGATGGTTGCATTTGTCTGTGAATATACTAAAAAGCATTCATGGGGTCGCAGAGACAGCTCAGTGATCTAAGTGCCTGCCTCGGCAAGCACAAGGATCCAGGTTTGATCCCTGGTACTGCATGTGTTGCTGGCCCCACCCGGGCTTCTGATCCAGCCACCAAGACCAGGCATGGTGGCCCCTGCCTGTAATCCAGCTCCAGGGCACTGAAAACAGGAGGATCACTATGAGTCTCAGCTGCATAGTGAGACCCTGTACCCAACACATAAAATTTTAAAAAAGGTTCACTTACAGCTTTAAATGAATGGGTTGTATATGAATTCTCAGCAAAACCATTGCTGATAAAGTTAAAAGATCTCTTAGTACATTAGGAAAAATGTTCACACATTGGCTGATTTTCCATGCCATAATCTGGCAATATAGTTTTTCTGGCTGCAAATCACCATTTGGCAACAAATTTCTTCATACATGCTTGAGATGACCTTGTAGTTTTAAGAGGTGATAACTGAATTTTTCAGTTAGATTTTCAGCTTGACATAAATTCCTGTCATGTTTGTTTTTTTAGAAAAGTTAATCTATTTCAAAGGCTTTTACTAAAGTTCAAAGCAAATATGAATATTCACTGCCCAAAGAGAAGGGAATAGGTTTATTTACATCTTTGGTTAGACATGTTGCAAAATTTTTGGGAACAATTCTGTAGCTCACGTACTGGGCAGTTGTTTCCATTTCCAACTTTCTGAGAATCAACAAGGTCCACCCATCTGAGGTAGTTAGTCTGTGTTTTCTCACATAGAAGGTGACAACTCACAAATGTCACTTTTTTGTGTGGTCACACAAGTGGGAACAGGGCTGCTGTGGAGCAGCATGAGGGGTCGTGAATATTTCTGGGGTCACTTTTTGGAAAAGAGAACTGCTAGGGGAAGTCACTTGTTAAACTTAGAGCATCGTCTCTCCTCCTTCTAGACACTAGTCAATTAAAGACTTGGCTTCAAAGTAAGTCCATAAGACTGTCTAACACACAGACCTGAACTGTGGAAGATATTTGAGTACTCTGCCGTGTTTCACCATTTACTCTGAGCTAGATAATCACCTTGTTTATTGAGCTGTACATTATTGACATCTAAATGTCTACCTTCATGGCTGGCCATACCTTGAGTTCCTGAATCACATATTCAAATGTCTGCATTATGTTCAACCCAAAGGGAACTCATCTTCCCTACAAAGCTGTTGCTCCTTCAGTGTTCTCTCAGTTCCCAATAGGCAACCACAGAAATGGCTGCTTGAAAGAAAAACCTAGAGGCTGGGACCTAACTCAGGGTTCAAGCACTGGCCGATGAGTGGGAAGGCCTGTGGTATGTCCCCAGAACTGCAAAAACCAGAAAAACCCTAGAAATCATCCTTTATCTATTTCCTCATCTTATACCTCCATGTAGCGCTATCCATTCTACTTCTGAAATCTCGCTGGCAGCCTCCACTTCCCTCAGACTACCAGCCTCTTGCCAGGACAGTGGGTACAGTCTTGCTAAGTGGGGTTTAAGTTAGCACAAACCCACTGTCAACCGATCCTTCAGACAGCACCCAAAAGATGACCTTCCCAAAACCCAAGATACAGCCATGGCAGACTCCACCTGTAGACTCTTCAGGAAGGATGTCATGGACTGAGAGTTGCCTCCAGCTTCTTGTTGGCCCTGGAAGGAGCCCGGTGTTTCTTGCCTCTGCCCTGGTGCTGCGCCTTCCACCTGGAGCCAGTCTCCTTCTGATGTCTGCTTTTACAGACATTTTCCAGTCCATACAGATAAAGAGGCATGGAGGCTTACACACCAGTTTCTGTTCCCCCTCCACGTGAAGCCCACTGCGTGTGAACGGAGGTAGCGTGCGCAACACCTGTGTGCATAGTGTAACCAGCTCCCCAGGAAACACTGAGCTGAGTTATTCATGCGTCTTGCTTCTCACTTGCAGACAGTTACTGTGTGGAAAGCCAGAGTATTCGATCCTAAACCTACTTGGCTTTATCATGCACCTGTAGTTCTTGAATAAACATACATAAATTCAAATTCAAATTTAAAAAGAATCCAATCACTTTTAGTTTCTTCGTCCTGGAAAATTCACCTTAAACATGATATAATAGAAAAAAACAAAGATATTTAAAGTCAGGAGAAATTGAGCTTATGGTAACTTAAATTTTTTTCTTTTTAAAAATATTTTTATTCATTTTAATGAGAAAAAAGGTAAAATAGCAATGAAACAGTTTCAAAAGTTTAGTAGGACAGTTACAATAATTAATACATTGCATATTGTTGTCTTTGTGGTAGTTATTTAGAGGACAAGATGCAGGCATGGTATCTTGTCTAAGCACTATTAGTGCAAACCTTTCTTCTTACCGAACTAAGAGAAAGTAGCTGTATAGCTATCCTAACTTTAAAAACTTGCATAACATTTAAGACTTAGTTCCCAAATCTACAAAATGAGGATAATATTTGATATGCAGGAGCATTCTGCACATTAAATCAAATGCCACGGACAAAGCAGACCTATGTAGTTCCAGACTCATGGTGGGCCCTTGGGAAACTTGAGTCTTTCTCCTTTACCTGTAAGTCGTATCTCTCAGAATACAGACACACACAGAGGCAGTGTTTTTCATATGGATGCACAAATGCCTATTTAATAAAGACACACATCATAAGGAGATTCTGAAATTAAATTATTTAGGTACAATACGATGGGCTTGTCTGTCGGATCTGTCCAGGGACACAGGGACAAAGCCAAAGCAATGGAATCTCTAACCATTTACTGATAAAAAGCCTGCGGCCATCGGCCAGTGTGATTATTCTGTTTCAGGAAAGAAAGAGAACAAGTCTGCTTGTAGTATCCCATGCCTAATGGCGAGTACTAAGTGAATTAGGACCAGAACTAATCAAAGAAGCAAACAGCTGATGACTGCTGTCTTGTGAAAGAAAGAAGCGGCCGGGGTTCACACAGGCTCAGGCAGCCGAGAAGGCCTGCAGAGAGGCCAACCGCTTTTCCCCCTTTTAAACTTTCAAAGGTCTTTAGTCTGAGATTATTTAAATATTCATTTATTTCAGAGGTCTTTTTGTGCAAATCTGTTTAAAACCCAATCACGTTCTTATTAAATTGGGCTCAAAACTGCTTCCAAGGGAAGAAACAAACCACAATATTTCATCTATAAAAAGTGACTTTGAATGACGACATAGGCAGTTCATTCCATTAGAATTATAAATGTAGTCCGAAAATGATTCAGGCTGGACCAGGGAAGATCACGAAGTCTCACAAATTTATTCATGATTATTGATTTATCGGTATGGAAGGCTGTGATAGGCAGGAGAAGATGTGGAGAGCCCGGTCTTCTACTCATTCAGTAATTTTGTCTTATGGTTTTCCCCACATTACATTTTGCATTCATTTGTTTGTTATTCGATATAACTAGGGTGACTGCACATTTGAAATTGTCTTTCTAATTGCTGACCCAGGTGCATTTTATAATCTGGCTAGAAATATAGGATAATTAGCATCTATCTTTCCTCTGGCCTTTCAAAGGGGTATTATAATCACTAAATTTAAATTCCAGTGGTGCACCACAAAGGGCAGAATCCTCAGGACTAATTATAAAATAAACCCTTTTTTACTTGTTCTGAGAGCTGACCACAGTGTAAAGCTGGCACAGGGCCTAAATGTGAGAGATTATCCAATTCCTATCACACTTTCCCCCACCCTGTCTGCCAGAGCTGTTCTGGAAGCTCCATGTGTAATGTATTTTAAGGGAAAAGACTAAATCTATCTCAATAAACTGGAAGGTTGGTTTGTTTCCCACAAGGAAAATCCATCTCAGAAGACAGAAAAATGCACGGGTCTGTGAAATCCCTGTGGGAACACGTTGGGGCTTCTGGATTCCCACGGGATAGCTTTGGTAGATAAAGAGGTCAGAAGACACAGGAAGGACCTTTGCTTTCAGGTGTGTCCGATGTCACAGACACTAGAGACGAATAATCAGTTGGAGCATGATTCAGGATGGGGCCGGGCGTCCCCAGAACAAGGCCAAGGTGTGGTTTTCTTCTGTCAGAAAACCATCTTCAGGATATTGCAAGCGTACAAGGGCCAGGCGGTGTCGCCTTACAGCCTGCTGCAGATTTCTAATGAATGCCTGAATCTTACAAGGACTAAGGATGTTTCCCTTGCACCAGGACTTTAGAAAGCTGGGGCACCTGCCTTTCCCCATCCTTTCTCTTAAAAACTGACTAGTTCTCACACAACAACTTGAATTCCTCTTCTGGATAAATCCTGCCTTGGGAGACCCTTGGACCGCACTAGCCTCAAGTACTGTTCATCAAAGCAGCTGTGCACAGGCAACATGAACAGGGATATTAGCACAGGCCAAGCAGTCATGCACTACATCAGATGCGCCCACCTGGAGGTCCCAACAGGGAAGGAGAGCCTTGGAGGGAGACAGTGGGAGCACTGTGTGCTTGACACTCTTGGGCACAGAGCTTCCAAAATGTACCTGGGTACGGAATGCTTTGTTTGCTACTTTAAGAGGAAAGTGAACATGGGAAACACAGACCACTGTGTTAATTAAGATGCTTTCAGCTGCTAATAACAAGGAACCCAAAAGAAAGTGGTTTCAGCAAATAGGGCTTCTTTGGATCATTGCTGAAAACTCAGAGAGGAGATGCTGCTGCCGCTGCCTCTGCAACGGCAGTGGGTCCACGCGGCAGGCCCAGTGCCTCCAGGATTCGGGGCAGTCACTTGGTTCTCATCAAGAGGCTGAAGACTTCCAGTGCATCCCTGACTCTGAGTGAGCTGAAGGAGCTGTCCCAGTGGAAGGCAAGGAGGCAGGGGTGCAGCCTGGGACTCAGCTCAGCCACGCCACAGTGCCTTCCATGGCAGGAGTACCTAGAGGGACTTTGCATCGTGATATCATGCTTTCAGCTTCCATGGAGGGACATGGTGGGGACCAGCTGTATGAAATCTGCTGTTGCACTCTGTGCCCATGAGGGGGTTGTCCATGGCGGCAGATGTGCTGTGACAAGGCCCACAGGAAAAGCCTTCTCAGGCCGTCTACTGTCCTTCTCCTGCCATCCTCGGGCCCCAGCAGGTTCACCCTGCATCCTGAGATGTGCTTCTACCTGGACCCCCATGCCACACCTCTGACGATGGGCAGCCATCAGCAAAATGCTGTGACAACATCAGCGTGCACTGAAGGACCAGGCCGGGTTACCACTGTGAGACCAGGGATCTCCTTGTTTCTTTCTGAGCCTTTCCCATCCATGTCAAGCATTTCCCAACAGACTTAAGTTATTTGCCAACGAAACATCAGTGGGAGGATTTGGGGCTGTCATGTACCTCCTCTGATAGAAGCAAAATCTTCTGCTATGAAGGGAAATGGGGCGGAGATGACAGGTTAGAATCCCAATGGTTGCCTGGCTGCGGACTTCACACAGTGGCTGTCACAGATCACTAACAGGGCTGCTCGGGCCTGAGGTGCTCTCCTGAGAGGCTGCAAGTTCTGCTTGCTGACGAATTGAGAGACGCTTCCCCTTTGTGGACACCACACCATCTCTGGCTTCTGCACCCAGGCAGCAGCGCTCTTGGTGACAGACGAGCAGGTCGGCCATGCCCACGGCCCATGGCCCGCCCCGTCCCTTCCCTGTGGGCCTGCGCACCCTCCTCCTCCCAGGCTGCCCACAGTCTTCCCAGCGCCTCGCCAGCCCAGGCAGGGGATCTTAAAAACACTCTTCGAGCTATTGTTCTCCCCCACATACTTCTCTGAAGAACGATGATCCATGCCTGTGATCACTTCCTTACTCCTTCCTAAGCTCTTGGCAACTACATTCTGGGGATGCTGGCATGGCCAGTGGGCACTTCTTCCTTTTTCCTCTTCTGCACCTGCCTGAGAAAAGCTTAGCACATAAGTCGTATCTGAGTCGTTTCTCCCTCATTCAGGATACTACTCTCCTGTGTCTCTGGCTTCTGCTCCCATCTTAATCCTGATAAAGGTAGGAGAAGCATTTAAACATCGCTGCGATAATCTAGATTGGGCTTAACGATCCATCTTCTTGAAGTTATTTTTTGTTGGCACACTCATTTATTTGCACACCACTGATGGTTGCTTTTGTGTCTCCAGCATGGCACAGTTGTGACAGAAACTTTCTCCTGGTAGATTTAGTAACTGGCTCTTTCCACAGCACATAGCTGGCTACTGAAAGGCTAGATGCTCTAGACACCCAGGTTCATGTTGAAGGAATACAGTACGGAGAAGGGTGTGGGAGTGCTACAGCCAGCCACCATAAATCACAGGGTCCACTGCACCTGAGTCCACAGCCAACTGTAAACTTCTTTAAAAGTCTCTTGGCCATCTGTTGAGCAACGTGTCACACGCTGCCACTTCTGACATCCTCTAAAACTCTGTTATTACAAAACACCTGCTTGTTTCCCAGTTTATGTGGTCTTTCCAGGGGACAGGGCCTAATAATAAAAAGCTATATGGAAAAGGGAGTTCAAAGGTTTTCTGTGTCAAAGGCTAGAACAACTAGAAGAGTAGACTATACATCTAAAAATAGTAAATGACAAAGTGCTTGAAACAAAGGATAATGTAAAAGAAAAAAAGGCTCATGTTTCATGAGCAGGATCATTGCTTTGGCAATAAAGAATTTCATGTTTTTTCTTTTTACTGGAATGTTCCTGATAGCTGTCTACACGCCTTCAGCAACGTTTTTTTTTTTTTTTTTTTTTTTTTTTTTTCTTAATGTATTTGCTTGTCAGATACAAAAGTTACAGTTTTTGTTATATAGGTCTTGGTCTTAACCATCCAGCAGAAAAGCATAACCATGAGGTATTAAAATGTAAAGCTATATTAATATGCTGAGCTGTAAAAGGCTCAAGTCAACAACTTCTGACATTGCCAGTTCTGCAGCCCCACTATTATTATGAACTACTGGAGTATATTGGATTATTTTGCTAAATTCACAAACCTACAATATTTGAATGGCAATGGAACACCCATCTCTGACAAAACTAAACCAAAAAAGGGGGATATAAATGAAAGACCATTTTGTGGTTAAAAAAAAAAAAAAAAAAAAAAATATATATATATATATATATATATATATACACACACACAAAATAGGATGGGTATACAGCTTTCTCTTAGTTCAATGAGAAGAAAGATTTGTACTAATAGTGTTTGGACAGGATATGTCTACATCTTGTATTCTCAATAGCTACTGTGAAGACACCAATATGCAATGTATTAATTATTGTAACTGTCTTAATAAACTGTTTTGGAACTGTCTCATTGCTATTTCTTTCTCAATAAAATTAATAAAAGAATTTTTTAATATATTTGGTTCAGGGTCTCACTGCAGTTCAGACACATAGTTATCATCTTGTTCTCAGCCTCCCCGATGCTGGGATTATAGGCATGAGCCACCACGCCTGGACTTGGTTGCTGGCTCAGCGCACCGAGGGTGGGGCCAGCACGACATGCAGTACCGGGGATCGAACTCCAGTCCCTGTGCTTGCCTAAGTAGGCTCTTAGTCTGCCGAGCTATCTCACCAGCCCAGCAACATGATTTTGATTAAACTTCTATTATCAATTTTCTGATCTCCCCAGAATGCAGACTCTGGCTCTGGCCACTCTGACTGCCAGAGGTCGTGGGTTAAGAGTAGCTAACCCTACTCTTTTTAATTGCACCTGTGCAGACAACTGCGTGATGTCACTACACCTGCCTCCAGGAACCGGTAGTAGGCATAGTGCTGTGTAGGGCCGTCCTTCTTTCTTTCAGTAGAAAGCCACCTGGTAGTCGGAGCCCCAGCTTCTGCAGCACTCTGTGGCTCCCTCTTGCTGCACAAGGCCCATTTCTGTGGCAGCTCAGCTCCTGCTCCTGTCCTTGGTGGACTCCTGAGGTTGCTGTTTTGAATCAGCCAAGAGCTTTGGAGGGGAACAGACTCTTCAGCAGGAGTAGCCCTCAGCTGGCCTCTGTCTCCTGTCCTCTTGAGAGGTACCTTGCTGCCCAATCTTTATTAGGATCTACTTTCTTTCCTAGTTGCTCTACTCCCACAGGAGGGAGCTCCAGAAGGCTAATAGGGAGGCTCACTGGAGTCTTTCATGTGTGTCCAGCAAAGAATTAAAATCGATGTCATCACTAACTGCCCTGGCTCATTTCTCATACTAAGGGACAGATGGACCTTACTCCGGCTGGTCACCACCCACTACCTGTTGAAGGGCAGCACCACCACCGGGTCCTCCCCGTCTCCCTTTTCCTCAAGCCTGCATGCCCAGAGCCTCCCCAGAAGGCAAGCCACACCTCTCATCACCTGGTTACCCACAGTCGTCCTCGCAGCAGTCTCAGTGCTGACGCCCGTGCACTTGGAGGGTGCCTGGCGTCTTCCTGTGTCAGGCACGTCACATTCTCAGAGCCATTTTGCTTTCAAACTTGGGAAGAAGAGGGTACGAATCCAGTCACCTGCCAATAAAGGCCCTTGAAGCTGGGCCCATTTTCACATATTGTGAAATGTTAGTGAACACAAATTTACTTTTATAAAAAGATAGTTCTTTTATTCTGTCCTTTCTTGTTCTACTGGTTGGTCTCTTTATAATAAAACAACATTACTTCTGTGGAAATTTATACAGCCCTGTGCATCCCATAAACTAAGATTCCTTTAGGAAAAAGACTGTAAAATGAGTTTTAAGAAATAATTTATATTTCAAAATTCAACCATTTCTTCACTTTTATTGTTCATTAGGGCATAATTCCTGTAAAATTTAAAAATGTAACAGTGGTTGGTTAGAAGAGTAACGGTCTCCCCCTTCTCTAATGGCTTGCTAAGCTTTACCTGAATTACTTCATACTGAAGACAACAACCAAGTACTTACACATAACTCAGTTGTAGACAGAAAACAGCTCAGGTACTACATCTTCAAGGACCTGTGTGTCGCGTGTGTCTATCTTTTTTCTTTCTTTTGCAGAACCAGGGATTGAACTCAGGCCCTTGTGCTTGCCAGGGAAGCGCTTATTCTACTGAGCCATCTCCCCAGCTCCAGCATCTATCTCTTATTTGTGTAAAGAGAGCACCTCTGGCACCTGAATTGAGTACAAGACAGGAGAGTGAAGACTGCCCAACAGACAGCTGTTTAAAGACTGTATTTATCTATCTATATGTACACATATACATATACACATGTGTGTACACACACAGTAGAAAAACTTTTCTTCGATAAACATGCAGAAGGTATTAAAAGAACTCACCATTTTATCAAAATAAGCCATGGTTATTAAACAATAAAGCTCTCCAAGGAACTTGCAGTCACCACAATTCCCGTAAGTGCACGTCTATACAGTAATATCTAACTTGGAAATCTGTGGTGGTTTCACTTTGTTAATGTACAATACACAGTCTGACATAATTGCTGGTTACAAGACCACAGTTATATTTACATCGTACTGTAACAAATTTTTTAATGATTATCAGGTAGAAATACAACACATTTGCCCAAGTGTTCCCCCCTCGCCCTCAATCAGGCCTGAGCTAGTTACTGGCCACAACCCGGCCCTCTGTCCCCCTCCCAGCACAGAGCCCCCTATGGGCTCTGCAGAGTCATTCGGCGTCTGTGTGCAGCAGGAATTTCAGAAAAGAACTCTTCCTGT
The DNA here is from genome assembly GCA_004027165.1 of Ctenomys sociabilis. Classification (NCBI taxonomy): domain Eukaryota; kingdom Metazoa; phylum Chordata; class Mammalia; order Rodentia; family Ctenomyidae; genus Ctenomys; species Ctenomys sociabilis. The sequence continues at coordinate 34,663 of PVKA01000204.1, forward strand.
CACACTGGCCTTGCTACTGCAGATGCAGCCTCGTGTTACCAGCATTGGAGGTGGTGTGGTGCTTCCTTTTTTTTGAGACAGGGTCTCACTGTGTAGTCCAGAGTGGTCTTGAACTTGCTTAGTTAGCCCAGGTTGGCCTTGAACTCACAGTGAACCTCCTGCCTCAGCATCCTGTGTGCTGGATTATAGGTGAACACCACACCTGGCTGCGTGGTGTTTTCTATGCACATTTTAGGGCCAGGAATGACGGGCTTATTCTTTGGAGGTGTTTTTGTACCAGGAATTCAATTCGGAACCTCACAATTGCCAGGCGGGCTACAGGCTTGTATTCTAAGATCTAGGAAACACCAAAAGCTGAGTAAGCTGCACGAGTCTGTCAACATTTCCTTCCATGTGCAGCAGACTTAGGTAAGCACTGAACACGGGTGGTTTCACCCAAGCGTCTCCTCCCCTGGCCATCCCAAGGCCACAGAGCTGACAGCGGTTCTCGCACACCACATGCTTTCCACCTTTCAGAGTTCCTTGGCCACAGAGCCTGTTGAGATGGGTGAGGACAGGGCAGGTGAAGAATGCGGACCCTCTGGCCTGCCCTCCGAGTGCACAGGAACTCGTTGCCTGGCTCCTGCTGTCCCTGTGCTCACGTAACAAGTCACATACGACAGAAATCTAAATGCAGCTTATTCATAAGTGAAAACCACTTTCAGTCATAAAACATCCCTGGGGCATCTATCCAGTATGCACTTTGGCTTAACATTGATACTGTTCTCCTGAACGAACTGTCAGCAGAGTCAGAGTGTGGGGCTCACCGCAGAGGCAGAACACATTCAAATGCCTTGATTTTGCTCCATTAACAGCAACCATTTTATAACACAAACCAAAGTTTTTGATATGCAAAAAACTTAAGTTCATTTGAACTTGAATTCATTCACTTACATGTGAATTCACATGTATAATATCAACTTTTTGTCATATATTTAAATATTTTTCTCTATGGAACTTTCTCAAGACAGGAAATATTTTGCTAGCAATTAGAAATTTTGTATTTTTAAAAATGCTTCCTTAAAATTTCTATGCAAAAGTGCATTTACAGTATAAACATATCATATATGAAGCTACACGCAGTCTTTCTCACTCGAGTGGATTTCAAATTTCCAAGTCAGTCCCAATGAGTCAGAGAGAAAAGTGCTAACACAGCAAATCCGAAACGAGTTCGTGGGGGCTGGGCAGAGAGTCATCAAAGCGAAATCTTTTGGAAACCATGCTGCTGTCCTCTGGGATGTTCTCCTTGTCTTCCCGGTCACCACACGGTCCGTTACAACAGGGTCTGGCAGCCTTCTCTTCGGAGGCCCTCACCGGAAGGTCCTGAATTGGACAGGAGGAGCTGCAAGTCTCTTCCGGGTGAATCAAGCTTGCACAGCCCCACTGCTGCAGCCATGAGTGGGTGAGGCAGTTTTCTGCACTGGGTCTGCTCCTTTGAAGAAAGCACCAGGGGAAAACCGGACATTGAAGTCAAGTTGCAAATGTTTTCAGTTTGATAGATTATAGATGACATTTAATAATTATGGAAATAACACCTAGTCATAGTATAACATCAAAATAATGCAGCAGAGGCTAGCAGTGACAGCAGCAGCTGATGTTCATGGAGTGCTTAATTTTATGCCAGAAATTCTACATATATGTTTCAAATATATCAGAATTATGAGAAACCTAGACCATAGGTACTATTATTACTATTACTGTCACTTATGGCCAACGGAAGGACACCAGGAGACTTGGGTTTTCCAAACCCTCGCAATCTATAAGTGGTATATACTGCAGTCAGGACCGCGAAGCCCCCTGTCTTAGAGGCTGGCCACTAGCCTGTGGCAATACTGGCTGGGCGATCAATCACCTTTCCGTTTTATCCATTTTCTGTCTGAACAATATGATACCACTTTAGAATGTACCTTTCTTAGTAGGTACGTATCATGTTGCAATGGTCCTGCAACAAATTAATGCTATCACTTACTCTGGATTTTTCACAAGAAGGCTCTGGATGAAGTCTGTGGCGAGCTGCGAAACTGATGAAAAAGTTTCTTTTGAATAATCTACGTTAACTTGAGAAATGTTCAGATACGTTTCCTGATTGTCTTCTCCCACAAATGGTGAAGTATGGGTTAGCAACATGTAAGCTATTACGCCAACATTCCTAAAAAGCAGACAAGGCAGAAGAACTTAAAATTAATTAAAATACTTACATAAGGTACAATCCATATGCTACACATGCCTGTTCTCAAAACTGGTTGTTTAAACTCCATCAGCTGCTTCTGACAGACCTGCACCCCAGCAAAACCACTGGCAGGGTTTTCCGCCACGCTGACAGCTCTGCCTGACTCCTCTAGGCCCTGATCTGTTGCCTGCTGCTGCACACTCTCCTTTTATCACAGAGCACAGCACTGCACAGGTCTATTTTGTTCCTGTATTCAAGTGAGTTTTCCTCACCAAAGAGATTTTCCTATGCATTTCTGAGCCTCCGCTCGGTAGACTCAGTGTTGTATTAAAAAGATGGGCAGGTCAATATTTTCCTGTGGTGTAACAGTGATGCTTGAGAAAATCTTTCAAATGCAGTTTTCTGGTCTACATTTAGAATGAAAGAATGCCAGAATACGCACTATCCGACTGCTGCTGGTGGCTACCAGGACCTTACCACATATCCGTTGCTGTGGTGATAGGGTCATAGTTCAGGATTTCGGGAGCTGGAAGAGAATAAAATTTAAATTCAATACTGACAACAAATACTTCATACCAAATTAGAATTGTATTTAATTTTTAAAAACAGATAAATATAAACAGAAGTTCAGCTCACTTCTAATTTTCCTGTGATCAGACACACACGGGCAGCACTGAACAGCTACGGCAGCCTAACGGCTCGTCACTACCGCTATACTCACACAGTGACTGCTCAGTCTGAGATTTTAAAAAGCCAGCATACTAATAGTAACCTCAGGAAAAAATGGATAAATAAAATGCTAGATGATAAAGTATTTTTAAATTTTAGCTTAGTTACTTTGTTAGGAATTAATTTCATTAGATTGAATTTACATTTTTCTTTTCAGGGTAAATCAGATTCTGTACATTGATAATGACATTGTGAATAAATCTTGAGATCCAGGCTTAAGATTAAATATTCCTTTTAAGCTGTCTCTTTTAAGCTCAAAACCTAATTTGCTATGCAATTAATTTTGAGCTGTCTCTTCACTGGCCCCCAAAGCCAACAAAATAAATTTTCTGGACTTTCTCAACATTACCCTGCATTTCAGACTATCACATCCAGAACAGAACTTATGACTGAAATTTTTTTTTTTCTTATTTTAAATATGGTCACCTAATTCATCCTAAACAAATTTGTTTTGTTACGTCCACCTATTCTGTAGTCTCTAGCCAACAACCTACAACCATTTCACATTCTCTTGTGAGTGTGCCTTCAAAACTCACAGCCATTTACCCTAATGGACACTGTGGTCCATTTGAACAATAAAAGTTAGTCACTTGCATTGTTTTTCACTCCTGGAAACAGCTGCCTAGCTGAGTGGTCAGTGTTGGGTTTAGCTGTGTATCTTTGTCTATCTAGGGACAGACATATCAACAACGAAAAAAAGGTCTCTACTACAGGTCAAACTACACCATACACTGCTTCATATGCATGATCTACTTTTTTGGTTTAGCACAGTACTTCTGGATCCCCTAATTCTTGGTTCCTTTTTGGTTCCCTTTTCCTCAAAACCCTCCTTTAGGTGCCGTATAGAAAACCTCATATTTACAGGCAGTAGCAACAGTGAACTCTCTTGCCAACAATTCCAGCTTTATTGAAATTGCTTGAAATTAAGCACTTTTTGGAATGACTGTACTGCAAACAGCCCTGGAGTGGGAGCCACGAGGAAAAGGTGAGCTCTGGCCAGGAGCCAGGCTCTCAAGGCTGTCTAAGGCACCCCAGTGACCTGCTTGATGTTTTCTGTATCTTTTCTGTCCCTAATTTCTTTGTTACTTTTCTCCTTATATCTGTACAAAGCCCTTTTACCCAAAGCTAATCTTCCTATGCATGTCACTTAACCCCTGTGAACTGGGAACGTCAGTGTCCCTGCGTTCACTATGATCTGTGGTGCAGCCAAGTCTGAGCGTGCCAATATACTTCAACTAGATGAACCCTGAAATTATACGCTGGGAAACCACGGTAGCAGAGTTTGTGTTGTTGTTTTTGTTTGGTTTCTGATATTAGAGAGAACCCAGGCCTTACATATGCTCGGTAAGCACTACTGAACTATACTCACAGCCTTCAAATAGGGCTTTAAAAAGGTATTGTCCACTTCATAAATTTCAAAATGATGTAGAAAATAAAAGCGGGTTCTTACCTAAGTATTCTGGTGTTCCCATAATCTCCCGAAGCTCACATGTATTCCCAATTTTTCGAGACATTCCAAAATCTACGATTTTTATGTCCCCAAGAGGATAGACACTGCTTAATAATATATTCTGTGGCTAAAAAAGAACAAAAAATTGTAAGTACTTTAACATGCAATTAAAGAACGTCAGTATCAGGTTGGAGATAAGTGACCACAACAACCACTGCATCCTGAAAGGATGGGCTGCGTAGGCTGGAGGCCTAGGACCAAGTTCCCTGCCGCTACGCAAGTCCATGCACACACATGAGTGCTGCTCCCGAAGTCCGCGCAACGGATCCCAACATCTCTTACTTTGGGACAATTTCTTACTCGTGTATTACTGAAAGAGACTCTTAAGGATAAGTGGCAAAGGCGAAGAGCTCTGCTGTGATGAAGGTCAGCCTTTAAGGCACATGAAGTCAGGCCTATAGAGGTTTCCAGCCCTACTGCAAAGGAGTCGTGTGATGCTCCGCAGCACACTTGGTTTCTCGTGAGCAGGAGCCGGTCAGCAGCACGATCACGCGGTGCTTGCTGGGTTGCTTCTTTCCCAATTTATCACACCACTATGGGAAATGGGGAAGGATGCTGGACAGTAAAGGCTCACTTTAGGCCCCCCACCCCAGGGAATCAAAGATAAGAAAAGAGCCTGGCTGGGTTTTCCCCTTTGAAAGAATAAGAATGGAGGGAAAGCCAACAAGTGCAGCCGGCAACATGTGCATTTTAAAGCTTCTACAGAACATTCGCCTGGTATCCATTCTGGAGTTGAAAACTCATTTAGAAATAAGTGTAGGCCCTCAGTAGAGATCTGGGATTGTGGGGATAACGAACAGGGTAGTGGAAGACAGACGGTCATGCAGGGAGATGACAGAGCAGAGTCCAGGGCTCCTTGCTAGAGACAGATGAACAGACGTTAAGGTCATGGGGCGGCTGCGGAGGAGGACAGGGAAAAGCCAACATGCAGGCTGAAGTGTCAGGGTTCGGCAGGGAGCCCAAATGTTCTGCAAGGGCCAGAGACCAAGAGCCATGAAAATAAACATGTGTCGTGGGAGGGAGGAAGAGAGCTAGTGCGACACACATCTGCAAAGGCAGAGAAGAAAACCCAGGGCTTCCGAAGCAGTAACTCAGACCAACAGAGGCACGATCTGTGGCTCTCTCACAGGGATGGAGTGAGGTGACCAGGGGAGGAGGACACACAGAATGGGGCCATTGACGTGGTCCCCATTGGTTGGAGCTGTGTAGGCACAGTCACTGCAGTCAGCCAAATCCCTGAAGCATGGTGAGCAGGCAAAGAGGGCACCCAGCGCTGCCTGGAAACTGGACGTGGCCACCTCCTCCCAGTGCTAGCTTAGAAACACGCATCAAGGGCAGAGAAGAGCACAGTGCCGCGTCACTTCACGTCACTCTTCACCTTACCTTCAAATCAAGGTGCACAATGTTATTCTGATGTAGATAATAAACTCCTTCAAGTATTTGCTTAATGAGTCTGATAATGTCATTTTCAGAGACCATTTCAGCCAGCTCAGGTAAACACAGGTTGAAAATTTCTCCACCTGCAGCACTGAAATAAAATCCAAGTAACAGAAACTTAAAATCACTAAACTAAAAAAACAACTGTTAAATACTATATGCCTGTGAAGGTAAAGACACACAACCACATCGGCTTCGGTGTGCAAGGAACACACACAGTACACTTAAAAGCAGTGTACTGGAGAGGGGTCTTCAAATAATAAAATAAATAAGAAGATAAACCAGGTAGTAATACTTGAAAATTTAACAAAACTGAACCATCTGATAATCTACTAAAGTTGCAGTCTGCCTTAACTGTGGAATAAAAATAATAAAAACAGTAGCTAATGCTTTGTGCTCTGCTCTTGCACACACAAATCTGTGTACAGCTTATGACTGCCGCCTACTCTGAGCCTCATGACAAGCCGTTATTGCATATGGTTACTCCCATTTCACAGATAAAACAAGGTCAAAGAGGTTAAGTAACTCATTAAGAGTCACATGGTAAATGAGGGGCCACAACAGGAGTCTGCGCAGTATGGTTAAGAGCCTACGTGGTTGGCCAATGTTCTGCACTACAGGTTCCTGCAGAAGATTTGGCACCAGAACGCAACAGTGTGTTTAAAGAACTGAAATCTAAAGAATGCTCAAAAAGGCATAGTGATAAATCCCTAGATTTGGAATCAAATAATCTGAACTGAAACCCTAACTCTGCTATTTACCAGCAATATAATTTAAGGCCTGTCATTTCCAGTCCTTGTGTTTCCCCATCTGCAAAATGCATCTAACTATATTCAAGAGATTTTTGAGGGTTAAATATAAATAAGATAAAAATGGTAATGAAAATGTCATGCAAAAAAAATCCAAGTGGTTACTCATTAATTTACATTTGGGAACGTTCAAGTAGAATGTATTTCATGTTACCAAGCAGCAAGTCTCCCCAGAAAACCCCACTCCTTTGACTTGTTTGCGCCTTGGTTTCTTGATCTAGAGCACTGAGCTCAGCATCTGGCGCACGCAAGGTGCGTGGCACGTGACTGCTGACTGACAATGAATGAAAGCAGGCAGTCATTCTGCAGAGAGGCTGACACTGGGCCTGAGCAGCCCCCAGGAATGCCAATAAGAAATTAGTCATACCCATGTTACAGGAGCCCTGAGGGACACGATAGTGGCCAAGAGGCGTCCCAAATCCAAGGCACCTGCACCTATAACTTGCCACTGAGCCACCAGCACAGGTGCCACAGAAGCCACAGCTTCTCCTCGTTATAACCTGCCTGTGGCTACAGAAGCACTGCGGCACAGCTCCTAGGGAGCAACAGGAATGCTCCAGGCAAGGTTTTGATACACCTTGCCACCAAGACCCTAGTGACTTCCGAGGAAACTGACCTGCACCTCTGCCCCAAGGGATCAAGAAAGTGAGAACTGGAGCAGAATGTGCGCTCTCAGGTCCAGTGGTGAGCTTTGAAGCACAGTATAGGGTGATGATTATGTTTCTTCTTTTTTCCCCTAAAATAAGCTCATTTCCATGAATAGTGAGGATTAAACTCCTCCTGGTGGACCTGAGCCCTCTCAAGGTCCCTGAAGGCAAGAATGACAATAGCAACCCCTTCACTCCTCCCTTTCTGGTTACATGGTCTGATTTTAACTAAGCAACTGCCTCAAAACAGCCAGTGATATAGTATAGTCCTCTAAAACCACTTAAGATGTATTTCAAATAATGCTGCGTGACCTGATATTATTAATGCAATAATCAGCAAACAAGGAAATGAGGAGATGAACTCCAGGAGCTCTGAAAACAAGCTCTTTGCTGGACATTTTACAAGACACAGGCCCCGGGGACAAGCTGAGGAAGCACAGTAGGGCCATGCAGGATGGCAGGGCTGTCACCAGAGGCATGCACACAGGGACAAGATAGATGCCTGTGTGTCCTCTGGTGACATGCGAGTCAGCGCTCCACCTGCACATGTCAGATTTAAGTCGTATACTGTACACCAAGTGTCAAGCACCAGAGCTGTTAAGGGGACGAGACAGCCTCCCTGCAGGTGTGCAGCATGCCTGATGCAGGCCAAGTGTTCAGGCCCTCCAGTTACTAACACAGGGGAGCAACAGACACCAACTCCCTCGCACCAGCATCCAGCCCTTCTGAATCTGGGGCCTCTTGTTGGACCCCACTTGTGAAGGTAATTTAAAAATTCTTTCCTCAATTAAAATTCAGTTTTTGAAATATATATATATATATGCTCACAATGTATTCTTAACTGAGAAAGACAGTTACTAGAGAATATAGCTGGTAGTTCGCAATTTTGTTTCTGAAGCTACACATGTACAGATCAAGAAATAAGGATAATTATTGTCAAGTACATGAGTGTCATAACCACAGTTTACATATCTACATCTTTTAAATCTAGCATCTTTTGAATCCAATGAAGAGGTATTACTTCTATAACCAGGAAAAGTGTGCTAAGGGTTTTCTGCTTGCTTCAAGAACAGTATTGAGACCATCATTCGCCAGCCCTCCGAACCTCCTCACAGGACTCTGTGATGGCCAAAGAGAGGGACATGGGCAGAAAATCGACAGTGAGGAAAAGTTCAGAGGCAGGAGGCAATGGGCGACACCAGCAGCAGATTGCAGAAGTTCACAGGAATTGGGAACAGAAACAGGAAACAGGAGAGTGGACAAGCAGACCCTGTTGTAACAAGGCACCTGCGCAGGGGCACACAAGCACACACAGACACACACAGACAGACAGACACACACACACACACACACACAAACACACACACACACACACTGGTTAATAGTTCTAAGAGTGAAAGATTACATCATTTTCTTTTCACCATAAAAATTATGCCACCTTATTGAAACAAACCTCTCTCATCTAATTTTTGCCATCAACTAAACTATCAGACGTGATCAGACCACTCCAGAAACAATAGGCACAGGAATGGTGCCAAAATCTCAGCAGCAAACTTCAGTAAGACTTGGTCATTCTGGTAATGAACATATTAATCCACTCAAATGCATGCCAGGTGCTTCCCCCTGTCACGGAGATGCATACACAGCAGCAAGAGTTGTAGTTTGCTGGTCGTATACCCGAGTCAATTTACACGATTGTCTAGCCATAAGATGTGTCAAAACATTTTAACATATTTTGTTGCTGCTGTTCAGGTGAAGCCCTAAGCAGAGTTGATGGAAGTGGCCAATGTGCCGACGTGCACTCACCCTCCAAACTTAGTCTTGCATTACATACTTTGAAAAACATTGGCTGCTTTTCATACATGAAGATATCATGCAAGTGGGTAACTGACAGATGCTGTAATACGTCTTTTTTTTTTGTAATATGTCTTAATATGAATGTTGGTGCTCTGAGAAATGTTCATGGTATCTAGTTAATGAAATATTTGGTAGTTTACAATTTAGAAAATCAACGTTTTCATTTTCAAGTTGATTCCAGGCAAAAATATTTTCTCATACAAAAAATCGAATATGTATACACACACACACACACACACACACACATATACAGATTCTCCATTCTTAAAGTGAATACTAAAAGGTAATATACTTTTAAATTGAAAAGAGCTGTGATGCAAGATAGCTACAAAAGTGGTTGCCATGGTTCTTTCTTTCTTTTTCTAAATGAATTTGGCACAGGGTCTCCCCTACACAGCATGGACTCATAGACTCTCCTGTCTCAGCCTCCCCAGCACTGGGATTACAGGTGTGTACCACCACAGCTGGTCTTGGTGGCTGGTTCACTGCACCTGGGGTGGGACAGGCATGGCATGTGGTGCCGGGGATTAAACCTCGGTCCCTGTGCTTACCTAAACAGGTGCTTAGTCCCCAGAGGACTAAGCATGTTACTATGGTTAATACATTTTTTCCCAGAAAATAACTTATGTTGTTTAGTATAAAATAGATTTACTTTATTAAAAATTGTCAGAACCCAAAAGGTACTAAACATAAATTTAGCTGATGCTTTCCAGTTGTTGCAGATGTTCACGCACACTTTCTGCATCCTTGCAGTAATATTAGGCACTACTGAAAAGAAACAGGTCAACCTGCTAGTCAACATCCATGGCTATCACAACCATCTGCAACTCATACCACACGCACTGGGGACTCTGGGGGTTTCAACTTTTCCTTAGCAAGATGCACACTTTATTTCTTGTTGTAACAATTTCTAACACAGTGTTTAGCACATTGCATATATTGTGTTTCTTCTTGTGTTAAGCAGTGTACCAGACACACCAGATGCAGTTCACTTTTCTGTTCTCCTTGGATCTTTTCCTTGGAGATGTTTTCAAACTAGATGGACAAAACACACAAGTGATTTCCATTCTATTTCCCCATTAGCACAGGGGTAGGGGTTTGATCCCCAGGCCTGCCGTGCAGGCCCCATCCCCAGGGCGCACTGAGATGGCAAATGAGACCAGGCCTGGTGCTGCCTGTAATCCCAGCACTGGGATGGAGGCTGTAAACAGGTGGGTCACTATGAGTCCAATCTAGTAGTGAGACCCTGAACACCATGTAGACTCTTCCCTAAAATACAGCAAAAAAGTATTTGTCCATTTGATTGTTTTTCAGAAAAAAATCCCAAATTCTGTGCCATTAGCAAAATAAAAATACACTTATTTCACCCTAGTCCCCAAATGTTGAATAGTAATTTCCTTTTCATTTTTGTGTGTGAAATATTTAAACATACTGTCTAATAATGTATCAACAGACATAAGTTTTTACCATACTTTTTATCGATTTTATGTTTACCATATTCAAAGCACTACATCCTATCAATTATAATGAGTAACATAAAATTATTAAAATTTATTATACTTACTATTCCAGTATTAAAATGATCTCACTTGTGTTTTCATAGACCTCATGGAGATTAATCACGTGGGGACAAGACTTCGCCAGCTCAAGTACAGCAATCTCATGCAGAATTTCTGCTCGACAATCTTGTCCTCGTCTTCTCTTTTTGAGAAATTTTGCAGCATATTCTTGGCCAGTAGATTTTGATATACATTGTCTGACCACAGCAAATTTTCCTCTGTGGAGTGGGGGAGGAAAGGACAAGCAATTCAGCTCCACCACAGAGAACAACATCAGTCTACCACAGATATGAAGTGAAATACAAAGACCAATCTCTCAAATATTCATGGTATGAAGAATCTGTCTTCATTCTCTAAACTAAATCAAATATCATACAAGCTTCTATAACATGTACAGTATTATGTAAACATGTGACAGGGCCAGCGAGATAGCTCAGCGGTCTAAAGAGCCTGCTTAGGCAAACACAGGCAAGCGCAGGAAAGGACCATGGTTTGATCCCCAGCACTACATGCCATGCCAGCCCCACCCCCAGGGTGTGTGCTGGGCCAGACACACACACACACACACAGCAAATGACTAAGTAGAACTCTTCTTTGCTACTAATACTACCTGCCATCATAGCAAGCACATCACCTCATTTGTAAGCCTGCCCCAAGCCATGCACTTGACATAAATTATTGCATTAAAGTATCACAACAATTCTATACAGCAAATGCCCTGTTCTGTGGACCACAGAGAAGATATGTAACCTGGTCATGCTAAAGATTTGAACACCTCTATCTCTAAAGATTGTACTCTAATCAGGGCATTACACTGACTTGCTAATCAGAATACCTTTTCTTCAAAAAAAAAAGTCAAATGAAAAATGGGTACATGACTTGTTTAGTTTTATTGGTGCAATAATTTTGCCTTTAAACATGAATTTTAACATGCTTAGGAATTTGTATCATAATTTATGAGTTATTTTATCAGTGTATCTCTTAATCATGCTCAATACTCTGAGGCCTGTAACAAACAGAAGACAAGTCTAAGACCTCTGATGATCAACTAAGAAAGTTAATGAATATTGACTATTAGCAACAACACATCGTTAAGGCCATGTTCATCACATCAGGAATAAGTGTGTTGTCAGCTCTTTCCAACAATAGTGCTTAGCTCCTTGGTCACAATTTAAAAGAACAAAAGTTAGTTTTCACTGGTATGTGTGTTATAAGCCTACAGCCAACAAACATTTAGCTTTATAAAGAGCCAAAGCTATTTTGAGTTACGGACTACCAGCTAATGGGTGCTCTTGGCTTGCCTACCCAGGAAAATGTACACACACCCTACATAGGGAGCTCACACTCATATATATATATATATATATATATATATATATATATATATATATATATATATATTTTTTTTTTTTTTTTTTTTTTTTTAAGGAAATGGGGATTGAACTCATGCCTTTGTGCTTGCCAGGGAAGGGCTTATTCCACTGAACCATCTCCCCGGCCCCTCAATTCTACATTTTGAAACCTGTTTTTCAGATGTTGCATCCCCATCTATAAGCCTCCCAAGCCCGCAGTGTAGAGGAACCAAATTTGAGAACTTCTACCTCAAGGCTGAAGCTACTCTCTAGTTTATGATACTAACGTATCAGTTATAAACCATTAATCTTAACTTTTGTTCCACAACTTCTCTTGCCTAGTTCCCTCTTCTAGAACAATGTATCAGCTCTTATCAAGGAAAATCATTTTTAACACAATTGATATTTAGGGGGTGGAGGAACAGATTGCTTGATTGTTTTCACTTGCTATTCCCAAGGACCAGAGTGACATGGTAGGCAGTAAAAACCATTGCAAAACTAACTAAAAAGATTTAGCTAGTAAGTAATGCACAATATGAGTAACTGGGCTACAATCTGACTCCTACATTTATTAAAATATACCTCAAGTAAATAAACATGCATGTACAAACTTGATTCTTTGAAAGCAATTTTGAGATTTGAGAATGTTTAACTACAACATACTTCTCACTCTATAAAAAAGGAACATAAATAGATACATTGCAATAACCACACACAAACACTAAGTCAATCCCTTAACTTCTTATTCAAAGTCACTGGCGCTCTACAAATTTTGCACTGAGGAAACTGAGTCAGATTACGACTCCCACAAGCCATGAAACATGGCATAGGGAATTGTGTCAAGAATTACACTGGACTGTGAATTTCTAACTTTCAGTTGTAGTCAGTATAACACAAGCCACCCCTTTAAAATAGTGCCTCTCATTGTTCTCCGAGGTTTTCTTTACACGGTTTAATGCACTTCACCAATTCTTACTTAGGTTCAGTAGTAAAGACTTGTCCAAAAGAGAAAGGAAACTTCAGGTTTTATGAAGAAGTTAGCTCTGTAAATTTCAGGAAACAGAAACTAGTTGGTCAAGAAAATTTACTTCAAAAAGCAAACAGTTTCACAGTACCAGCTGTGGCAAGTTAGTTCTACCCTAACTTTATGGCTGTATCTCCAAGCTGGACTCAGCATGACTGCTGGTCTCTGTTTCGGGCATCCCGAGAGGCCTCCGTAAGCACGGCCAGCGAGCACTGACTGAGTCAGGACAGAGGCCCAAGGACAGGGATGGGGGTCATCTGCTCTGTGGCCACGAAGCGGAAGCTCCACGGGGGAAGGGTGTTGTGACCTCATCCAGAAATCTGCTCTCAGCCACCGCACACAGAACAGGAACCAGAGCACCAGTGCTGTCAGAAACTTTCAGAGGCAGACCCAACTGTAACAGCACTTACTTGGCTGATCTGTGTCCTCTACTGGAGACATTTCTATTCTTAAAGTTTATTTGTGATTCCAATAAAATTTTATATGTGTCTGCATACCCAACAAGATAAATATTCCAACCATAATTATCAGATGTCTTAGGAAAAAGTCAAGCATTTTTTCAAGTCTAAAATACTAGTCACAGTTTAGAATATTCTTCAATACGTAATGTTCTCTTATCAAATTCAACAAACATTCAAGACCCCCAGGAATGATAGGTAATGGGCACCCTAAGGACGAGGCCCAGCAGGTTCCCCTGAAGTGTAGGTCCAGCAGTCGGTCCCCACCGGCTTCATTCTAGCACATGCTGTAACTGTCGGGGCTGGGAGGGCTACAGAGGAAGCCGACGCTCATTTCTGAATCTGCCTGGCCTTTCTAACCACAAGTCCTACGAAACCTCGCTCCCCTGGGGGAGGGTGGAAAATCTACCCAATGTGGTAAAAAACAGGAACAGTGCAAGAGGCTTGAGGCTGGTAAAAAGTACACTCAACTTTCATGTATTCTCCTTTGAAACTGATAAAGAAAAATACATTCCTAAACACTGACATCTTAAAATCAAGTTTTAAGAAATCAGTTGACATAACAAGATAACTCTGCAGTCCACCACATGCTAGAACATTATGTTTATGTGCTACAAAATATGTAACCCTCAGGAAAAAGAAAATTATGAGCCCGATTTCTACTGTACAAAAATATAGCATTTTTTAAATTTAGTTACAATATTGGAAGTCCTTTAAGCAAGCTTTTGTTAGATAAAAAGTTTTTTTTTCTATCAAGGGCTAATTAAACACATCTGCATTTAGTACCTGATGTGTTATTCCATAATTCAGACACTATGTGGGTTTCTTTCACAGAGATACAAGATGGGATACTGGCAATGTGAATTTATCTTAATCGGGTTCTACCATAAGGTTTTGCCTTGAAGTGTTAAAAAAAAATGCTCTTTCATGTTTATAACTGGTATTTATGATAGCACCTCATTCATAAAAATGTTATATTAGTGACATCATTCTCATCCTAAGTTCTGTTTTTGTTAAAAAATATAAAATATATTAAATAAAATATCTTATCAAAATAAAAACTTTAAAGTATAAAGTATATACTTTATAGCTGCTACAATATCTCTTGTTTTCCAAAGTGAATGTAATAAATTTAGTATACTTATCCATCAAAGTAGTAACTTGTAAAAGATGGAGTAAATGTTTTGTGTCTTATGTAAGCGTTGAAGGCTTTGCTTACCTAACTCCCTAAGCAGTGCCAAAGTCATACAGTGACCTTCTTGCAGAGCAAAATGGAAGCCACACAACTAAGTCCATCACAACTACGTGACTGGTTTCCAGCTCAGTCCCTTTCTTCTAATCTATCATGTGATGCACAACACAGACGTGATGTTACTGGTGGGGGAAAAACAGAAAAAGGTAAACAGGGGAGAGGGGAAGGGAAGGGGAGGCAGGAGGAAGGCAGAAAGCACGGAGAGGGGACACAGAGTCCTAACAGCTTCTCCGGCATCCTTGTGGAAGTACCCTAAGATACTAACAAGGGGGTGGCCCAGCAGGCTTCCCACTGGGAGCAGCAGCAAACACATGAAGGCCCCAGCAGGAGGCCACTGCATTACGGAAGGCTGTCTGGAAATCAGATTGCCCGATAAGCATGGAAGGAAACTGTCATTGCTTAGCTATTTCAGGTATGTGAAGAGTCACCACATACATGCACATTACGTGCAGCTAGGAAAGGAGGACCACATGTACCAGAAGATACTGGCAGAGTGGAAAGAAGGGTACTAAATGCTAACAGGGTGCTACAAATGGAGCACACACCTTCTAAGGTAGAGAGCTCCCCATCAGAGGCATTCAAATTGACACCAGGCAACAGCCTGCTGGGGAAATCACAGAGCAATTGCTGCTCTGCATAGAAACTGCATGAGATCGAAGTCCTTCCAATGCAAAAAGTTCTATGAGAACTAAAATCAAGTTAGTCAACTATAAGACAAAGATATAAACTGACCATCTTTTCCAACCATTAATTGCCTTTAAGATAAAGCTCAGGAGACACTGAATTTTAAAATTTGGTAAGGCTTTCATGGTTTTCAGTACTAAATGGTCTTAAGATATCAGGTTACTCCTCGGGCTTAAGAAAATTATATCTTGGTGAAGCCGAAGAAGAACTGCTCAGGGCTGTGCTCCATAGAGCCCACATTCTCGGTATCACAGCTATAAATTATACGGCCAGACGTGAGTTACTGGCTTTTGTTTAATTTAGGAAAGAAATGAGAGTGGATCTCCTATCTTTTTAAGCCATGCACAACATCTTAGGGATTAAAAAATGTTAAACACAAACTTACATGACACTGTCCTAAGCACTTTATAAGTATTAAGAAATTTGACCTTCAGAACGGATGAATTTACCTCTGTTCCTTCCTAAGATGTGTACCAGCGGGTCCAGTCATTGATTGAGGTCACAAACCTAGTCAGTGACAGAGCCCAGATTTGGGCTCGGCAATGCACCGTGCTGAGTGGCCTCTCTCAGCACAGCTTCAAAGAACAGAGACCTTGCAGGCCCCCAGCCTGGGGGGAGCAAATAGACTCCCCAAAGCATCCACAGTCAACCCCTCGGCCTGCCTTAGGGAAGACAGGTGACTACATTCTCATCCTTGGTAGTGGCCCCACGTGAGCTTCCAAGCAGAACCACAGGAACAAAAGCCACAAAGTGACTTTAAACAGAGCCCAACACCATAGTTCTCTTACCTCCCAAGCTCTTTAGATGTAAGTGTATACAAATTATTGAAGTTTTCCATCTTGATTGGAGTCTGAGGAGCTGTCGTTAGCATGCCCGAAATACTTCGGCAATCAAATCTTCTCCGTGCCATAACGAGTGCCTCAAGGTGAGCTTTTCTAGTCACTTGTCCCCACCTGCAGAGAAAGGAGGCGAGAGGATGTAACTTCAGCACACTGAAGAGAAAACAAGATGTGACCTCTGACAGGATGTGCACTGCATCACACACCTCCAAATATAGAGATGTGATAGAGCCAAGAGGAGGAGGAAGATTATTTAAAGAGCATGTTCTGCCCACAGGAGGGTAAGGCAGAAGAATGCAGGCAGGCAGGTGCCAGCTCCGCTGCCTCTCAGAGCTGGCCACCTCATTCCAGAACAAAGCTACTATACCCTCCCAACTTCTTAAAAAATGGTATAAAGCTATAATGCAAATAATTGTTTATTCTTAAACTCTCATAGTACCATTCACATAATTGGTAACATAACAATGTAATTGTTTTTCATTGCAATTTCACACAGCCAAACACTTCTGGTGGCGACTTCAAACACTGAATATTACTAACATGTGCAAATCTACTAGAATACAAACTTGCTTTGTAGTAAGCTGGATTTCTGAACTCTGACCAACAGCTCTCCTAGTCCTTCAGCTGTCCCTCTGGCCTGCCAGGCCCACCCCTCTTGTTGGATGAGTGCTGACCATACACTAAAACTTTCTCTGAAGTTCTAATCTACCTTTGAAGCTCATTTTATCAAGATCTTTGGGTTATTCATATGTACCAAAACCACCATTTCCTATCAGCTCAATCCACGGTAGTGGTGGGCTGCACATGCCAAGACACAGGCCTGGGGCTTCCTGCTGCGCCGGCCAGATGAAAGCTCAGCACTGCTCTTCTAGCGCCCACCTACAGCAGCCCTTGCTGCATTCCTTTTGTGCCACACACCCATTGTTTCCTGCTCGACATCTACTGTTCTGTGTTTTCATGCCTTTCCATGCATGCTATCTTCTACTTCAGCAAACATGCAGTGTTACAGTTCAGTGCTTTGAGGTTTTTTTTTTTTTTCTTGCTTTTCTTCTTAAGGCAGTAAAATTGTTTTCTCTAAGTCCCTTGGTTCTGGGGAAAAAGCAAGACATGAAGAGTGTCAGGGCATTCCTCTAGGAGGCTAAGGGACTACAGAATGAGGAAAAAACATTTGGGCAGAAACACCACAGTCTGGCTCCTGCTTATCCATCATACCAGCTATGTGACCTTACATTTTTAAGCTTCACTACTGTAGTGGTCTGTTTTTCATCACTATATTGAAATTCCTGGGGCAGGCTACTTTATAAAAGAAAAATGCTTATTTTGGCTCATAGTTCTGGAGGTGCGAGGCCTGGAACCACACCTGGTAACAGCTTTCTCAATGGCAAAGTCCTAAGATAGCACAGGGCATGACATGACGACACACAGGAACTACACTGTGTTAAGTGTCTGGCTTCTTTCCCACTTGTAAAGCCCCCCAGAACTCAACCCTGGCAGCTGCCGCCCAGTGAGCTTATCTTGTCCCATGCATTTCCTGTAGTCTCTACCCAAAACATTGTTGAGAGACTAAGTTCCCATCCCTTCATACTTCATGATGGGAGCTCCATTTCACCATGAGTTGGTGAGGGCAGACCCCATTCAAGCCATAGAAACTAATGCAGCTGTCTGAACTAAGTCTTCCTCAGATCTGCATGCTGAATCCCAAGCCCAGGGCCTCAGGCTGAGACTGCCTTGGTGACAGGCTTTTCGAGGATAGTAAATGGCCCTAATGTGTGTAGTGACCCATAAGAAATTAGAGTATAAACAAACACAGGACTATGGGAACATCCTGGAAGAGGACTCCCGTGCAAGCTAGGGAGGGTTCCCACAAGGCCCTTCAGCCTCAGAATTGCAAGAAAATACATTTCTGCTTGTTCAAGTCACCCAGTCTGTGGCAAGATAGCTGTTTTAAAAAATACAGAATACTTCAAACATACAGGGAGTGGCACAGATGCTGTAACAAGCACTCCTTTCCCATGGGGTTCCTTGGCCATACGACATTGAAATTCAACAGACATCATAGTCAGGGCTCCTTCTTCACACCATCTCTGTTCCCCTGGCATGGAGGGGTGGGTTCATCAATACCATGACAACACCTGCCCATTCCAGTTTTTCAACCTAGAGTTCTGGTGTGATGAAGGGGACATGGACTTTCCTGTGGTTTATTTGGCATACCCTCAGGCTTGAGTGAGGAAAGCTGCTATTCTGCTGGTTCTCCAGTATGTGTGTGAGCAGAACTGATCTCAGAGGGCTCTAAACAGCAAGAGTCAAAGCAGCATGAACACACACAGACCGGCATCGATTTGGCGCTGCGTGTCTGCCACACTCATGAAAGGGGTGACGCACCTCTCCATGTAGCACCCTGCCACTGCTGAGTGGCACACCATTTCCATATGCCACACTCCCACCTCCAAGAAGCCCACATGCTATTTTGAACTTTACTTTGAGTGACAATACCTGTCTTACTTCTGATGACACTGATCTCATTGGTCACAGGCTGTTCTCTACAAGGCCAACCTAGCTATTCATACCTGTGCCATTTGGCTGCTTTCCCAGATCATCTCTGAGCTTTCAGAGTGACAGGCCTGGATGGAGACATTTACAGATATGCGTGCTCGGGATGCATCTGCATGCACAGCAATGCCGAGGGAGGGCTGCACAGACTGGGGCCCATTCTCAGTGTGGCATGTCCATGAAGAGAACAGCAAGTTCACGGAGACAGAAGAGCAGACTCCCGACTCTGGATTCTTATCTCATGCAGCTTTTAGATTCTAGGGTGTTTACTTCATGCTCTAATATTTTGGCTTCAAAATAACTCATTCATGAAAATTAAGAGAACTAAGATGTACTTCGTGCAAAGTCATTTTCTGTTCCCAATCTTCACGAGTCAGTATGGTTTGGATACAGTCAGCTTTATGTTCAAGTAAGTATGATTTATAATAGTGAAACAATACTTCAGAAAGCTGTTGAGCTCATGAACCCCAGAGTTCAGCAAAGCATCTTATACAATATGATAAATCTGGGGGCAAAATATAAAAGCAACCAGAAGAGAAGACTAGCAAACAAGAACTTGGTGTGCACAGCGGCTGCCTCTGAGTTGGGACACCACAGGCAGCTTATCACTTATCATCTCCTGCCACGTTATCTACAGGAAAGTATTACCTCAGTAATCGGCAAAAACAAATGACTCTGAATAAAAAAGATGGTTGTCACTCTCTTCACATGAGGCAATCCTTTGAAATTCAAAACATATTGATACTTATTTGAGCAATTTAACTGATAAACTCTTATGCAAGAAACATGGCAGTGAATATCTAAGCAGATAAATGCAGAAGCTTACTGCCTGCAGCTGCAAAACCTCTCTATGCTACGGGCTTACCTGGTCTGAGGTCCACGAGCCATGGTTAGGCAGGCTGGCCAAGGCCTAACCCTTCTCCCCATGCCATGCCACTGGCGGTAGTCTACACCCACAGCACAGCATGCAAGAATTTGGTATGTATGAAGCAGGAATTAACATCTTGCTTAATATTGCTTAGAAAAGCAGTTACACATTTATGAGTATCACTTGTAAAAATTTGGATTCATACTAGAGCCCCTCCAAAAAAATCCAAAATATGACATCCAAATATACTGATAAAAAAAAAAAAATTTGGAAAAATAAATTATTTGGTTTATTAGAAGAAAAAGCACCTCAATATTTTTTCTAAAAAAAAAAAAAAGAAGAATGGAAATGAGTAATGACACTTTACATATAGCTTCATCAGTCAATTTCCTCCACAGAATTTCCTAATACCGGACATAGGCGTGTGTTTACTTTCACCTCAACAATGTAGCCCCTGCTGGTTGTCATAGTGGACGACTGTGCCATGGCATCTGTGTGGCTACAGATGCAGCTGAAAGCAGTGCAGGGCAGTCGGCAGTTCTCCAAGCAACTGTTACTCCAGAAACCTTTTGGGGCCTGTGATAAACTCTGGATCTGAGCATGCAGGAACACAAGCCATGTCTCAGAAAAACGGCAACCTTGCTGGTGGTCAGACCCAAGCTTACCTGTTCACTGCTGCTGAGCCTCCACCACTAACCGCTCTAACCCCCCCACAGCCCATGTCCCACACACTGCCACACAGGCCCACTGTGTAGTGCCCTTGCGCCAGCTGCCGTGGCCTAGGTTCTTTTCTGCTTCTGCACAGAGAGGAAACACGAATGGAGTGGAGCATGGACCTGACCTCTGCCCTCCCCAAACACTCCACAAACACCTGGGATCCTTCACAGAGATACATGAAGTCTGTCTGTCTGTCTCTCTCCCTCTGGCCATCTGTCTCTCCTTCTCTCCCCCCCCCATCCTTTATCTTCTAAATCCCCCACCCACCCCAGGACTTATTTTTCTTGTCTCCTACCATAGTACAGACACCTATAACTGATGTGAATTGGCAGTGTACGTTACATTTGAAACCCATTTCATAACATTTTATCAGACTAATAAAAAAAATCTTAAGGATTTAGTAAGTACATCTATGTGTTTGTGTACAATTACAGATACAATGAGTGCTAGAGGGTAAGAGAAGATATAATTAAGATTTCAATTACATGGCATTACTGAGGCTAATGGTATCTCACTCTTATTTTCAATAACAACTGCTATAATAATTACATTAAGAATTCAGACATAAATCAATGATGGTGAGAACAGAAGGAAATGTTAGGTTGGATGTGGGCTTTGCCTTATTTCAAATGAAGAAAGCAAATATGAGACCAACAGCAAGGCAAATAGTCCCTATAAACTCAAACCAACTCTATTAAAAATTATTCATCATGATATTCATTTCAAATCTATGACATAAAAGCTTTACAAAAGTGGAATTTACAATAACGACAATGAATTAAATAGCCTCTTTTGACTCCATATTAGCTCCTTAGGACCTACAAACTAAAACTCTTAGGTGATGCACAAAGGCCACTGAAGCTGGGACACCAGTTCTCCCCCTGCTGTACTCTGTCTACACATCCTTGTTACCCTTCTCTGCCTCAGACACCCTTTGGATGCCCCAACATGGCTCTTCGAATATGTGCTGTTCCTCAGGAAGCTTTGCCCCCAGCCTACCATAGAGTTAAGTGCTCCTCCTTCCCAGGAAGAACCCCTTGCCACCCCTTACTATCAAATATAGCAAAATATTAGGCTGCAATCATGTTGAGGATGTACTGGGCAGCAAACTTATTTGTGTTCCTAAGCATCCAGCCTGGCGCCTGGTACATGGTAGGAATTCAATAAATGTTTGATGAACAGAATTACACAGGTGATAAAATACAGCAAAGTGAATTTGTAGGTACATCTCAGGATTCAATGCCTTAGAAACTGGGCTCCGTCTTGACATTACAGTGCTAGAGCTCCCACACACAGAGTGCGCCCCTCAGAATGTGGCTAAACGAAGAAAATCACTATCAGAGAATTCCATTCAAAACAGGGTAGCTACAGAGTCCAGAAACATAGGTAGGATTACTTTTATTATACACTAAACTGCTAACACCTTACTTTATATATTTTTTAAAATTTTAATTTTGTGTGTGTGTGTGTGTGTGTGTGTGTGTGTGTGGTATTGGGGATTGAACTCAGGACCTTGCATTTGCCAGGCACGCACTTACTCTACTGAGCTATCTCCCCAGCCACAACTTACCTTATATTATTAGACTTTCTAGAGTGAGTGACACCTGTTTTCATGTACATACTGGTTCAATCTTCTAAGAACAGCATCATTAAGGAAACTTAACCCGGTTTCCACTGCTTATTACTATTTTAAATTTAATTTTTATTTATGTATTTTGTCCACAGTCTTACTATGCAGCTTGAATTCATAGCGATCCTCCTGTTTTCAGCCTCCCCAGTGCAGAGATTACAGGTGTGAACCACCATGCCCAGACTCAAAGCCAAATGTAATTCCCACTGAAATTCCCACACCTGCCCTTAATTCCATGTGTTAATCTGATAGAGATGAGGCTTTAAGTGATTTTTTTTTTTTTAATGGTACTGGGGATCAAACTCGGGACCTTGCGCATGCCAGCTAGGCGCTTATGCTACTGAGCTAGATCCCAGGCCCTGCTTATTGCTACTGAACATAAAACACAATTCAGAAATTCACCCTCCCCACATCACAATAGAGAGCCAGCTAAACCAACGCTACTCCAGCCATCTAGTGTACACCATCTAGACCTGACATCCCAGGCAATGAGCCCAGGCCCAACTCTGCACCAAGACAGTAAGGCCGGTGCTGTCTCTTCCCACCCTCAGACAGGAATTAAACCCTCTAATTGTGCAGCAGGGCACGATGTTGGAAGACGGAAACATAGTAGGCCAACCAACACAGTGCCTGCCACTCACCGGGTAAAAATCAGGTTTCTAATGTACAATAAATTACTGTTTACTTAACAGCACCACTCAAGTACTGTTCATCCAGGAACTATTACAATGCAAAAGGAATCTGAGCCTCTCAGGATTAAAGAGGAAACTACCATCTCCCCATTAGAATATTTCAATGCCTAAAGCATAACTACGCCCTCTTTTGGAGTACTGGGAAAGGCTATGAGAGGACCCCAAATATGCTGCATATAAGTATTAAAAGAAAGGGACCAGTGCAATGAGGTTTAAATTAAATGCTTTGGGGGGAGATAAATAAATCAAAACTATTTATCAAAGTATGCCCTGAAAATTGCAATATTCATTATATATGTTTATAAAAAAATACATGCTTGTAACTTAATTCATAAGAACACTCTCCACTCCCTGTCCCCAGTTACACTGTGAATTGAGCCCAGTTCAAAGAAACCTCCTTTGATAAAAGTCTATCACAGCGCACACAGTGCTTACTGGATTTTGTTATACAGAAGACAAAGACAATTGAATACATTTAAAGTTTTCCAAGTGACTGTTAGTATTTCCAACACAACAAATACACACAAAGTGCAAAATAACCCATTAAAACAAGAGTCAACTTTGGGATAGGACATGGCTCTGGGCAGAGCACTTGCCTGGGTCCTGGGTCCTGGGTCCTGGGGTACATCTCCAGGACGATAGGAGTTAGGGGCATGGCTCTCCACTGCCAGCTTTTACATACAGGAAGTATAATGTATATTAACATATAGTATAATATGCCGTAAATATATTACTATACTATATATGTATATATACACCATAAATTTTAAGACAGTTTAAGAGTAGTAAATAGGTTAGTTTATCTATTTGACTCCTGGCTTCCTCTAAGATGAAGACACAAATTTTGATATGTCACAAAACACCTGCATCTCCTTCAAATGTGTTATTCAGGTGCTGGCACAGGGATCGCTCAACAAGCTTTCCTAAAATCTGACTCTATCTTAACCAAGTAGTAATTCAGGACTCAACGGTCCCCACAGAAAACGCAGTCATTCTACCCCCACACACATACACTGGTATCAAACTACAAAAACTTTACTCTTCTAACGTGCTGCCCTTCATATATGCTACTCTGACTGTTGATCCGTATTTTGGAAAAGTGATCTAAAACGTATTGCATATTTCCATAATAAAGCAGCTAGAAATAACGCCAATGGTTAATGTATTGGACAATGTTTTTAAAATTGAGCATCTGCCCAGAGGGCACTGTTTCCAAGAGCTAGTTTAAACACAGTCAGACAGACAGATACAATTTTATGAGTATGTGTTTTTTTTTTTTTTTTTTTTTAAAGCAAATATTTAGAAACTGCTGGCTAAGTCACCATCCCGCTGCACAACTTGAGCCTATCTTTTAATTTTGTCCTTCCACAAAACCGTGCTCCTGGGTTCAAAATGCTAGGCTGCAGCGACTGCCACCTCCCTGCCAGTTATTCCCTAGGCCCGCGCCCTCGCCCAAACCTCTCAGACCCGGGAGGTGGCAGGGCCCCGCCGTCCTGAGCAGCGGGACCCAAGTAGGGGTGAGCAGGGCATCTGCAGCAGCTGGAGAGGGGCCCCCAGACCTCGCGCTGGGGGCCTCAGATCCCCGGCGCGCCAGTGTCGCCACTGCAGCTTAAAATGCGCTCATCTCTTCATTTACGTCTGCAGCCAGAAGTACAAGTGCCTCGAGTCCCACCCCAAGGGCCGGGGGCCGAAGCTGGGCGGCCCGGGGCTCCTCCCGGCTGTCGCCGCCCGGGCACCGCGCAGGCTGAGGAGCCACGCGGACGCCGCCCTCGCCCCGGCCCGGCCCGGCCCCGCGCCAGCGGACGCGGACACGCTCCGAACCCCACCTCGGGCGGCAGCCCTGCGCGGCGCGGACCGGAGCGGTCCCGGCGGGCACACGTGGCCTGAGCCGGGACCCCTCACTCCGGGACCCCTGACCCCAGACCCCTCGCGGGTCCCGCCGGACACTCACCGAGCGCTTCAGGCTCCCGGCGGCGCCTCCGCCGTCCCTGGCGGCCTGCAGCTCCGCTGGGCTCCGCGGACCTCGGCGACCCTTCCTAGTCAAGGCGACGGCAGTCACAGGATAATTACGCGGCCGGCGGCGGCTGCGGCGGCGTCCCGAGCGAAGTTACAGTTGAGGTTTAAAAACTGCAGCCGCGTCTGGGGCGGGGCGGCCGGCAGACCACACCTCCGTCCAGGAGAGCCAATCGCGGCCCTCAAGGAGGGCGGGGCGGTGACGCCACCGGAGGCGCGTGCTGGGGGCGTGGCCGGCGGGGAGAGAGCGTGGCCCTGGCCGTGGACCCACCCAGCTGTGCCAGACAGTCCGGCTCAGGACTGCCCCGGGCAGGAGGGCCGCCAGGGTGGGCGGGGCCTGAGCGGAGCCGGGGCGGGACCAGGGAGGGGGCGTAGCCTCCCCTCTGCTAGGACCTGTCCAGGATGCAGTCTGAGACCCTCAGGAGAAGGAACAAAACTTCCCAGCTGCTTTCCACGCAGCGCCCAAGTCAGTACCCAGGGAAGACATCTCCTGTGCCCTTGCCTGCCCAGTGCACCCGTGTGGTTGGAGCTCCAGGATCCGTCACAGTCCCTGGAGGCTGATGCAGATGTCCACGGGGACAGCCTTCTCCCCTGAGGCTGAGCTGCAGGCGGACAGCGAGGATGCCGAGGTCGCAGATCAAACCTGCTCAGTATCGCTTAGGTCTTAAAGACAAGGGGCAAGCCCAAAAGTCTGGCCAGATACCACTGTTTCATGTGGTATGTATATCATCCAAGGCTGAAAGATGATCCTGGATTACAAGTGCTGCAACATGCATGCATGTGGTCCAGGGTTGAACTCAGAGTATATTTTAAATTATTATAAAAGGAGAAGACTAGCGTGAAAAGACAGTAGGAGTGGCCTCATTCTCTTTTAAAAGACTAACACTCAGCCACTGAAAGAGATTTCCTTGTTGTCTCACTGTACACTGAGCGCATTCCCATCAGGCCCCGGGTTTGCTTCTCTGCTGTACAGAGACAAACAAAATAGTAAAAAATAGAATACAAAGGTATCTATAACACACTTTGCCTGCTTTTTGCCTTGGCCCCCTTTGCGGCCCGTTCCTCCCTCACATTTCTCAGTGCCCTTTCCATTTGCAGAAGCTCCTGTTGTCTCTTATTTTACTCATCGATACTGTGGGTTTCTCATATAAGAAAGCTCACATGATATTTAAGCCTGTGTGTCTGATTATTTCACTTAATATTAGGGTCTTGAGGTGCACCCACTTGCTAAAAGTGACTCAAACTTATCCTACTTTATAGCAGCATAGGATTCCATGGCGTGTAAGTACTATCATGTTTTTATCCTATCATCTGCTGATGGACTTAGGTCTCTCCCAAGAGTTGGCTGTTATGAACTGTGATACTATAAACGTGGGTGCATGCAGGAAAGGTCCCTAGAAGAGGAATTCCTGACCTTGCCTTTCACTGTCATCCTCATCAGCACCTGTCTGCTCATCAATTCCCAGAAATCAGAATCTTTGCTGACTTCCACCTCCTTGCCTTATCTGACCACTCCCTTGGTTCAAGACTTATTCTCACACTTACTGCACAATTCAAACTCGGTTCTCAACACTTGTGCCACAGCATCTGCTCTCCAAAACATCTAGCTACTTTTGCTTGGTTCTGCCACAGGGTTCAATTACCAAGGAAGTTCAGGGGCTGGGGAGATAGCTTGGCTATCTAGGCACTTGCCTGGCAAGCACAAGGACCTGAGTTTGATTCCCACTACCACATTCTGTGCCAGCCCTGGGGAGGCTGAGACAGGAGGATTACTACGGGTCTTGCCTAGCAAAGGCAAGACCAAATAAATAAATAAATAAATAAGGAACTCCAGGTTTTAAGGTTGGAATGGTGGCAACTGTGGCCTACCAAGAAAATCCATGACTCAACACTGTCCTCCCCACAGCCCTGGCAAGTGTGTGTCCCTGTTCACTGCCTTCAGTGCCACGTCCTTATGTGATCTCAAAGTCGTCTTGGGGTCATTGCCCAAAGCACATGGCTCATGAAGCTCATTTCTCTGAGCCACATTTGACCAAGGGTTGTGGTTGCAGACCATGTGTGACCATGGGTAGGTTCAGACCAAAATGCACCTCCTTGACACTGAAGTCCTAACATTGGTACCTCAGAACAGGACTACGTTTGGAGATGTTGCCTTTAAAGTGGCAATTACAGATGAAGCCATATGACTTCCTGATGACTGGTGTCCTTATAAGAAGGAGAGCTTAGGATGCAGACACCCAGAGAAACCTCCTGCAGAGGCATGGTGTGAGGGTCATCCTCTGTGAGCCAAGCCAAGCTGCCTCAGAAGACACTAAACCCAACACCTTGATCCAAGGCCATGTGTTCTCTAGAGCTCTGAGAAACTACATTCTGTGGCTGAAGTGGCCAAGGCTGGTAGTTTATTTTGAAGCCCAGCAGGTTCCTAGGAGAGGTTCTCATGAGCACCATAAGTAAGTCATCGTAGGCCAAGTAAGGGCTGTGGGCCCTCCTGGGCACTCAAGTGAGCCTATGCCTGCAGCCATGTCTGCTCATGCCATTGTCACCACCATGGCTTACTCAAGAAGGATGACCTTCCCAAACCCCACCAGGCCAGCCCCTCATGTTGACCCCGAAGATAATACTGCCTGATTACACTACGGCTCCCTACAGAGACAAAGGAGGGTGGAATATTACACAAGAAGAAGACTTCACTCTCAAAACCCTCCCACAGATGCCTCTTCCTCAGGATGGAAGCCCAGAAGTGCTTTTTATGCGAAGAGCCTGTGGCTCAATCTGTGTGGAGAGAGTAAGCCAAGCATAACTACCTACATGCCCCTGAAGAACCAAAACTGTGTGACCAGACCAGAGGGAGCCAGGAAGGGGAGCCAGCTGCATCTGCAGAGCCCTACTCAACTCAGCTCCACAGAGTGCTTGCCCTGAACGGAAACACTCTGGAGATAGGCGGGTTGGTGGGGGGTAGTTACCTCTAAGTCTCTAGCACATCCTGATGTGGGAAGCAGCAAAAACTGGAGTCTAGAGACCTCCCAGCCCCCTGTTCTCTACAAACAACCTTGTCAGCAAGGCAACTGGGGTAAGCCTTTCCTGACGTGAGCAGTGACTCAGACTGGTAAGTGTCTTTCCCAAAGGGCGACCCAATACTTCTCTGTGGTTGGCTAGGGCCACTGTGCCAACCCAACTGCCCACCACAGCATACAAAGCCCAGCCTCCAAAGCTGTCCAAGAGAAACACCACATACCATGGTTCTTTGAATGCTCCAAAAGCCATACTTTAAAACAGAAAATCAGGTGAAATCAATTTTAATGATTTTTTTAACTCAGTCTATCCAAAATATTCTTATTTCAATATACAACACAAGCAATTAGGTATTTTACTTCTTCTCTCCTATTGCTTGAAGTCTGGTGTTTCACCATACTGTGCTTCCCAGTCCAGCCACATGTCCAGCACCGCACAGCCACCTGTGTTTGATGGCTCCTACTCTGGACAGAGTGGACCTACAGGGCTACTTGTAGGCCCTTGCAGTCCTGTCTACACCTCTGATTGCTTGATGTGTGGAACAGACAGAGCTGGTTTTCATAGCATCAGAGCTGTTTGGAATGTCAGCAATTCTTTAGGTCTCCTGTGTTAGACAGGAGGAAACTTGGAAGAGAAGATAGAGACTTAAAAATGATCGCACACCTCGCACTTGTGCGACACGTCACTGCTTGTGGGGCAAGAATTTTTGTCTGATGTGTAACTCCAAGATACACTCACTTCTTAACATCAAACATACTTTAGGAAAATGTAATTTTTAAATGTGTTTAAATAATCCCTCACAGTACACCCAACATGTATGTCTTAATTTCACTTGCATAATCTGACAAAAGTGCCTAGAACCATATGTAAGGTCCTGACTCCGGTGCAGTTTGGAGTCCACGTGGTTGAATCTGCTTCCTCTCCTGGGAGCCCCCTGGCTCTACTGAGACCTCACTCAGACACCAACACCTGCCCCCATAGCACCTTGCCATGCTTTCTGTCTGCTGCTCTGCTCTCTGGCTGTCCATCACAATTCATTTAAGGCTGGGCCTCAGAGACTGCATTTGCAAGCCAAAGTGTTCACCAGAAGCTACAGCAAGCAGAGCTCTATGCTCCACCACAAACCCTCTGGGCCCTGAGGTCTGCTCATGAGGGACTGAGTGAGAGAACAGGTTGCACATGGGGTTCAGTGTGGGACCTCAGAGCCTGTGCTTGAGGCCAGGCCTGCCACCTCTCCTATGTGGCTTTGGGAAATCCTCACCTTTCATATCTGTAAGCTGGGGACTTGGGAAGACTGGCTCCAAGTTCCAACAGACAGAAATATGAGAAGACGCACAGGGAAGATGCCTGCTGGATGGGACTCCTGGTGTGTGTGGTCTGCAGGCTCCCCATGGGAGGGCTGCCCTCTCTTTGGTCCAGGACCTCTCCCACTGACCAGCATCATGTTGGGGCCACAGGAGGTGCTAGTACATATGCATCCTGTGAGGATTCTTGGGAAAGACACATTGGAGTCCCTAGCAAGGAGCAGGGCATGGGATGTGGTCACTTTTAAAATCATTCCAAATGAAGTTCTAAGGTCAGCCGAGGGTGATTGCAGGGCCCTCTATGTGAAGAGGACCAGTTACTGAGGTTTCAAGGACCTGGATATGGACTGGAGCAAAGCCATACATGTAGAGTGTGAAAATGTCATTGCGTGGCTTTAAAGGGGCTGCTCCACATCCAATCTCCTCCCGTTTCACTCACTTTCCTAGGAGACTCCCTCTCCTGCCTGCACACATTGTGAATCTTGAGGGAACACAGGGCAGGTGAGAAGTGGTTAAGCTTGCAAGAACATTTCCCTGAGTGAGTCCTCTTACGACAGGCAATGGCAGGGTAGATAAGCCAGAGCCCGTATCTAACCCCTGCCAACTCACCCGCCAGGAGTGATCTTTGCCTCGCCTGGTTACAGGGCACAGCATGAGCACGCAGGTTGTATAGCTCCACATGTTGCATCCCCCCATGGCACCAACAGAGCAGAATGTTCTCCACCATCGGCAATAGTCACGGCCTCCTTGTTAGCCTCACAGGGAGAACAGCGTTTCATAGCTTTGTTTTTATAAGAAGAGAATTAAGTTCAGGGAGGCGCAGGAACCTTTGAAACGTCAGGTTTATGAACAAGGAGCTCCATCATTAATAAGCTTTGAGAGCGTGGGTGGGGTAGGAAATCTCCATGCCTCTGTTTGCGTGTCTGTAAAGTGGAGATAATAATATGCTTCCCACAGATACACGTTGGAACAACTCACACATAATGAGCCTGCCGCTGTCCTCCGCAGGCTGCTCTAGTCAACGCATGAGATCCTCACATGCTGGTCTAAGTTAAAGTGATGTACTGTCCTCCTTTGAAGATGAAGACCCCACAGGGGCCTGAGCCATCACTCAGAGGCCACAATTCATGCCACCCTACACTGCATAGCCTTAGCGGCTCACAGAGGAGCCCAGGTCCTGGGGTGCTTATTCGCCTTAGTACTGGGGCACAGCTGTGGTGGGACAGCATATGTCTGACATATGTGACAGCCAGGATTCTATCCTTGGCAGTGTAAATCAGTCAATCAATCAATCTAGTTCTGGAGCCTGTTATCATCATCACTGTTTCCTCTCCCATCTACAACACCAAAATTGCTTTCCAATTAAAATTACTCTTTGTAATAAAAATGCAAAGGGAGGTGTTTAGACTTTTGGAGTGCCAGTGGATTAGAGTGAGAGACATCAGTACAAACTCATACTGAGCTCAATGTAGGTCAGGTGTTTCCATGTACAAATACTTGCAGACGTAGATAGGCGGGCAGGTTTATATCTAGACACACCTCTCGTGACTTAGTCAGCTGGGCGTCTCTACAACAGTGACACCTGCAGAGCAACCAGTAAACCTGGTCTCTAATCATGGAACCAGCCCTCCTAGGCTGACTCCAGCCTTAGGGATAGAAATACTCTATAGATGGGGCCTGAGCAATCTGATAGTCTCTCAAAAAGGAAGTACAAACCCACAATACCACCATACAGTCATGGGCTGGGTCAAAACACCCAGGAGCCAGGTGAAAGAGCTCCCAGTGATCAAGGCAAGAGCAATCAGAGACATGTGATAAACAAGGTGGTGTTGGATTGCAACCCAAAATGTAAGATAAATGTCTGTGAGTTCTGACTGATATAAATAAACTGTTCAACAAATACGTGGAAAAGAATAAATGGATCTTCCATATAGGAGAATCATGAGTCACCCATGTAGACATCCTACCTTCAAATGAATGGGGAGGCTTTCACTCTGTGGTAATGTAAAGCCACTCATGACTTCCAAAGTGTGTAGAATGGACAGGGAGAAGGGTACAGAAGTCAACCAATTACTTCAAGCCAGGCGGTCAGTAAAAGTCACAAGATCCTATGCACCTTGAATATTGTGCAGTGAGATTTCTAGTTTGCCCCCTCAACTCTCTCCCCCCAAACTCAGAGCCCCATTCCAACCACAAGAAAAATGCTGGACAAGTCCCAGTGGAAGGTCATTGTACAAAATCCATGCTCTGTTATCCCAGCTCTGTCAGGGCCTCCAGAAACAGGGGAAGTCCAAGAAATGGCCACAGCCAAGCAGTCTGTCTAAGAAGATATGAAGAATAAATTTAACATAGCATTGTGGATGAAATCCTGAAAGAGAAAAGTAGTGTTAGGAAAAGACCCAAGAACCTACATAAGGTCTGTCCTTTATTTAGAATTCTTGTTAATCCATATTCACAGCCCACAACCATTACATGCATCATGGAGGATTGTTATGTAGACAGAGCACATCTTAAATTTCCTGTTCCTCTTCCCCTTTGCAAAAGATTTATCTCCCTATTTCTTATCATCTGTCTTTTATTTAACTTATTTATTCTTTATTTATACTTTAGTTTTTTCATATGAGAAGCTCTGTGATATTTAAGCTTGTGTGCTAATTTATTTTACCTACCAACATGGTCTCCAAGTACATCCATTTTCTTACAAATGATTCAAATTTATCATTATATATAGAACAGGATTACTCAACTGTGTATAAATATCCCGTTTTCTGTATCCACTCATGTGTTGGTGGACAACCAAGCTGCTTCCAAGATTTACCTATTTTGAGTTGGGCTGGCATAGGCGTGGGTACTCAGGGTTCTACAACATGCCCTTAGCTCTTTGGGGGAGTTACTTAGAAACCAAAAAGCTGGGCCCAATAGGGTTTCATGGGTTAGCTTTAAGAGGAGCCTCGGAGCAGTTGCACTAGTTTACATTTCTCAGCAGTTGCACTAGTTTACATTTCTAACGACAGTGCAGAAGGTTCCTCCTCCCCAGCCTCCTCAGCCTTTAGGGCTATTTGTTTCCTTGATGACAGTCATTCTTTCTGATGTGAGATGGAACCCATGGAACCCATTTCTCTCGTTGCCACCAGAAATGTTGGACATTTTTCACATATTTATTGATCTTTTGCACTTCTAAGGAGTGTCTGTTCATTTCAATTGCCAGTTTTTTTGATTGAGTCTTTTATTTGGGGAGAATCTAGTTTAATAATGTGTTGATGTAGTCCCATTATATGTGATAAATGTAACCTACTCATATATACTACTAATAATAGAGGAAACTTGTCCTGACCCATGTAGAAACTCTCTGGATTATGATTGTAATGACTCTGTAAATCTAAAACCATCCTAAAATAGAAGGTTTGTTTTTTTACTAAGAAAATGAATCTATCTACCGTTGCTTAGAATGTCTTAATATGGAGAATTGTAAAATTAGAGATTACACCTGGAATTTACTTCTGAGATCAGAGGAAAAAACAAAGCTAAATAAAATAAACAGAACATGGCCCTGTTCTTAATTTTGCTGTCTACTAAAAACAATTGTCTCAGTAAGTTGAAGCAGGCTCTATCTTGCCAACCTCTGAGCAAAAATATGTGGAAAGGAATGCAAGAGGAGAGCTGCAGGACCACGTCTCAGCACGACACACCTCACCGTATGTCAGTCGCAAAGCGTGCCTGCATCCACAAGCTCGCGAAGGATTCCCGGCCCTTTGAGGGAGTCTCCAAGGTGAAAATTACTGTCATAATAATATTAAAACGGCACTTATCTTTTCAGTCTTATTCTTTTGGTGCGTGATACAGTGTTGAGTGTTAGTTCAACAAAGTATCTATAATGTTAGCAGATTACATAAAAGCTGACCTACACACCTGCTGTCTGTCTGTCTGTCTGTCTGTCTGTCTGTCTGTCTCTCTCTCTCTCTCTCTCTGTATTTTAGGGAAAGGTCTACAGGGTGTTCAGGGTCTCACTACTAGACTGGACTCTTAGTGATTCTCATTTTTACATCCTCCCAGACGCTGGGACTGCAGGGGCATGCCACCACGCCCAGTCTCAATTGCTGGTTTAGCACGCCCCAGGGGCGGGGCTGGCACGGCAGGTCCAGGTATAAAACCCTAGCCCCTGCGCCTGCTTGTAGGCACTTAAATCCCCTGAGCTATTTGGCCGGTCCTCCTGTGTTCTCTTAAACCAGAAATTCAAGCGATTACAAAAATATGAAGTAGCCCTTATCACTGCTTTGTTTTGGAACATTTTTAACATAGTTATTTTTCATAAGATGTTATTGACATGTGCCAATATGAAATTATTTTAAATGATTAATAAATATTAAATTTTACCTTTTAACATCCGACAAGTATTAATAGATAGAACCTATATAAGCCAAAGTTCTTTATGGTCCTTAGTAAATGTTTTGTTTTGCTTTGTTTTATCTGGATTTGTGTTTTGCAGTACTGCAAGTAGAACCTGGGGCCTTTGCCCTGAGCCCCTGCGGTAGCTTACTTTAAATTTTACAAATATTATGTTTTATTGCCCTTGGTTTTGTTTTTTATTGTGAGACAAGGTCTTGCTAAGTAACTAAATTCTGCACCCCAGCTGGTGATCCTTTTGCCTCAGCCTCCCAGTGTGCACTGCGCTCAACACTTAATAATTGTTGAATATACAAACTTTGAGAAGAAAAAGAGAACTTCTGTTTTAATCATAGTAACCAGGTTGTTCTTTCAGGACTGGGATACTGGCCATGGGATAATAACTGTGGATCTCAACCCCTCAGGAGTTTGGAGAATTCTTCCCCGTCTGAGGCTGCAGTATTGAAGGAAGGAATGTGTCCCTAGCCCACCCCTCCCCCACTGGGCGGGCAGGTGCTGTGAGCTCAGGTGCTGTGGCCTCATCCACAGGTGCACAGGTTGTGCTTTGAATGTGGAGCACTTGAAGCTGGGCCAGCGGGGCTTAGCAGGTGGCCCAGCCAAAGTGCAGGTCCTGAACCCCTACTGGTGGTGTCCTTGGTCCAGCCGAAGGCTGAACCCTGCAGTTGCGAGAAGAGAGTAGCAGACTCTTCACCTGCTCCCACCCGGTGCGGCCTTTGGATGGCGTTCGGGACTGTCTGGTCCTGAGCTGGGCTCTCCAGCCTGACTGCTTGCAGTGAGCTACTGAACATCCCGACGTGTTCCTTTCAGTGTCAGCCCTCCAGAGATGCTCGACTGCATGCAATTACCAGGTGCAACTTCTCTGAAAAACTGGTTTCTTAGTCAATTTCTACAGTTCTAGATCTGACCTCTTGTACACCCATCAGCCTCTCTGAACTTCCATAAATAAGCAATTATTCATTAAAAGAAAGAAAAAACTCTGAAATAAATATCCTTTTGAAAACTATTTATCTTTTTTTTTTTTTTTTTGGTACTGGGAATCGAACTCAGGACCTCACACTTGGTAAATAGATGCTGTGCCACTGAGCTAGATCCCTAGCCCTTGCAAACTATTTAAATGAATCAAAAAAGATTAAACATTTTGAAAGATGAAAAAAAAGAAAATGTTGGCATTTTTCTCCTGCTAGGAAAGAACTGGAATTGAAACTGTGTCCCAACTTTTAGCCATCAGTGTGTGAGATTTTCATTGTGTTATTTCCCAGTTATGCAATTTCTATAAACCAAGAAAGTGGCTCTGAGGAGGGTAACTGGTGAATTACAAATCATGGCAAATACTTCCAGTCTCCCCAAGCCAATCAAAACAGAAATGTTCCAGTATGTTTGAGAGTATCTCATTTTATATAGTACTTAAGAGAGACATGGAAACCATACTCAATTTCAAATGTACGGAATTATCCAGCGAGGCCCTGGGAACTGGTTCCTATTAGGTATTTTTTTGTTATTATTTAATGTGATATATAAAATATGGTTTTCTATTTGAGCTGCTAAAGCCTGGAATGAGTCCGCCTGCTGCCAACTCTGTAAAGCAGATTTGAAAGCATGTCTGTTTTATTCTAGCCACAGTCCTGCTGGACATCAAAGGTGAAAAGCAGGCGGGCCACTTGCAGCCTTCAGATCTTCCCATTTCATGCTAAGTCAAACGATTAGAGACTTAACTTAGTTTTGATTAGAGAAAAGCATCTTCACGTACAAATGAAACACTACCAAAGATGAAGATTCTTTAAAGTGGTATCTTGAACTAATTTAGAGAAAATGTGGGAGGAGAGCAGCCCTTTGCCCTTTTCCCCACCTGTTCTCTGGTAGTTGGTTTGGGGCTCTGGGTTCCTG
This sequence comes from Ctenomys sociabilis, assembly GCA_004027165.1. Classification (NCBI taxonomy): domain Eukaryota; kingdom Metazoa; phylum Chordata; class Mammalia; order Rodentia; family Ctenomyidae; genus Ctenomys; species Ctenomys sociabilis. The sequence goes on from PVKA01000204.1 coordinate 70,103, forward strand.
ACTCTAGTCTGACTTTGCCATGGTTCACTTCTCATCAGAAAGGCTTGTGTGCGCAACAGGTCAGCAGAGCAGCGTGCATGAGCCGCCACTCCCTGGCCTAGGTGGAGCGCCCAGTGGAGACCGAGGCCTGCATCAGGGTGGCTCTTTTCAAACAGGAGCGTGCTGAGAGCTCTACAGATGGTTATCTTTCCGCCGTGAGAGAAACTGCATGGGCATAAAATCATTTGCCTATTTCTTCCTGTCTGTCACCCACGGTGTTTGTCTTTTTGATTTCTCACTTAGAACAGGAAATTGCAAAAATAGAGATTTGGTCAGTTCCCATTACTTTAGCGAACCCTCGTTAGCTTAACTAGACTAATGGCGCATTGAATCTTCCTCCCCCCAAGTTATACAAATAGAAGAGACTAGTTTTATTTAGTATTTAATTATCTCTTAATCTCCCAGCTGCTGGCTTCCACGGAGCGCATACCTGGGTCTGAAAAGGATGCTCTCTCAGAGTAAAGCCAGGCAGCACCTTTGAGACACTTCCCATTACTCATTGACCTAGAAAAATCCCCTGCGAGTAGCTCAGTCCCCAGCAGGCCTGAGTGCCTTGAGGCCAGCTGTGCCTGCTTCGCGCGGGCAGGGGATGTTGGCGTTCATGGCGCCCCTGTAGTTACGTACCCCAGGCAAGGCTTTATTTCCTCCTCACCAGTCCTGAGGTTATTGTAAGCAACACTGGTGCTGTCTACACATAAGAAAGGGGCCTGTTAGGGGCTCAGGCTAGAGATGAAGACAGCCGACACGTGGGGGTGTTGTAAAGGAGAGGGGTGGACAGCGAGCAAGTCAACGGGCCCTCTCGTTCTTCCCCTCCAGCCATCCTGGCTGTAGGCAATGGGGCAGGAAAAAACCATACTTCGTTGGGAAGAGCCAGCCTGGAGATGGCCAGCCAGGCTGATCCCTGACTGTCTTATCTGTCGCTGTGTGTGGCATTAAAAGCTCCAAGCTCCACCCCAAAGCTTAGTGTTCCCATTTCTCCAACTGCCCAGCCACTCACACTCCACCCTGGGGTTGCCTGAGAAGGTTTAGGAAAATCGAGAATGATTTACCATCTGGAGCAATAATTTCTAGGACAGGGATACATAATTTACAAACTAGAAGCCAAGATGAAAGGATGTAAAGAAAAAGGAATGTACCCATTTTCACAAATTTTCATTTCTATAGGGAGGCTGAGGCAGGAAGATCCAAAGTTTAAGGGAAACTTAATGAGATTGGCCTCAAAAAATCACATGGTGATGGGCTTTGGGTATAGTAGAGTGGTACAATGTCCTTGTGCTACTGGGTTCTCCTCAGTACTGAAAAAAAGAAGCTGACATTTCCATAGTGAGAGTGCCTAACAGGAGCACCAAGGAATAATGTGCTTACAGCGGCGTACCAAGAGTGTTCTAAACAAAACTGGCTGTGCTCTTTGCAGTGTGGCTTTGGGGTAAGCTTCACCTCTCCCATTGCTCAGGTGAGGAAACTTAAGCTCAGCGTGGTGTGCCTCAGGCCACAGGGCCTGGAAGCAGCTTGAATCTGAACTCAATACCCAGTCTCCTGCCCCTGTCCCTGTCCCACACCACATGTGGAGTACAAGGGACCTGTCCCCACTTTCCACTCCACAAGCTTTGTCTTGCATGGCTGTCACAGAGCATCCTCCTGGCTGGCTAACTCAAAAGCAACAGGAAGTGGATAAAAACACCAAAGAAGAGGGATAGATGTCGCACGTCCATACATGGGAAGGGCCGGGGCTATGACAGCAGAACATGGCAGAGCTCGCCCTCGGGGCTGCCTGCCCCTGGCTGCTCTGCCACCTTTGGCCCTCAGCTTAAATGTTAGGATCTTGCAGAACTTTTTTCCATCCACTGCTGCTCCCCCATGCTTTACAGCACTTTTAAAAATCACAACTAATCACCATGGATGTATGTGTTTACTGCCTGTCATCTCTGTGAGATTAACCCACTGGGGGAAGTTCCAAAGGTGGGCACCAGGACTGCTCTACTCAGCAGTGAGTCCCCAGCACTTTGTGGTTCCTGGCACAAAGTAGGATGGGATATATTGATTGAAAGGATAGATGGATGGATGGATGGATGGATGGATGGATGGATGGATGGTCAGACAGATGGGCAGATGAATAGATAAATGGATGGAAGAGCAGAAGGATGGATGGATAAATGGACAGGCAGATGGATGGATAGATGGATGGATGGATGGATGGATGGATGGATGGATGGATGGATGGGCAGATCATTTCTAAAAGTTTCCAAAGGCACCTAAGGAACAGGGTTTTATTTGATCTAGGAAAATCCAGATTACTTTTGGCTCACAGTAGGTCAGTCATCAATCTTCAATAACAGAACTGAGATCTGAAGGCTTTCAAAAGGTAATGCACAGGAGCTGTGATGCCAGTCCATGGACAGAAGAAGGAAAAAAATAGTATCTCTGAGCACTTACAGTGTATGAGGTGTGATCAAAAGCAAGGTGCATGCCCCTGCCAAGTGCCCTCTAGTGAAAAGGCAGGCTAGCAAAAGTGTCATGCTATATAAAGATACTTGTGAAAGTAGACTTCTAAAACTGCTTCAGAAAGTAACAAGAGCAGTGTGACAAGTGCACTCAAAGAAAGGAGCGGTATTTTGAAGAGGTGGTATGTCTTTTACTATAATCAATTTTTAAAAATTTAACACTTCCCATATTTTCCTATCACCCCTCATATGCAAATGTGTTTGGACTTAGTCCATGCTGTGCAACAGGGTTTTATTGTTTCAATTAATTATACCAATTTCTATTCTCATCAGTGAAGGGGAGCCAGCCCCTTGCTCCAGATTTGTGCCTGAGGATGTCATCAGCCCTTTAGTCCTAGCCACTCTGGGGAGTAGGCCAAGTGTCACCAACTACCCTTAGTGCCTTAGCGCAGGGTGTGAGCCCTCAGGAAAAGAAAGACCAAGCCTTCCTTTCTGGTTCTTAGATGAAGCTGCCATGGGCCACTTCCTGTTCTTCAGAATCAAGACCATGATGAGGTATACAGGCCAGGAAGTGTGGCCTGGCTGTCAAATGCCATTGAGGCAGAGGCCCCGTGGAAAGAGCTGGGTCTCAGAGTGATGGAGGACTTTCCCATCTTTGTCCAGAGCCATTGTGGCCACCCCAGAGGGGACAATAAGACCTCATCAGTATCAGCCACATTTGAGCACCACAGCCAGACTCATGGGGTTAGCTAAGAGGTATCTGGATCACATCAGATACCAGACAGGCACCACCCAGCCCTTACATTCTGAGCACTTCTATGTTCATCTCAGGCTTTGTCTTGGTTACTTTTCTCTCATTGCTGAAACAGAATACCTGACACGCAAAATTAGGGAAGCAAAAGTTCATTTAGCTCACAGTGTGTGGAGGTTTCAGTCTACACTTAGCTGGCTCCAGGGCAGAGTGGCACATGGCAGAAGGCAGCAGTTCAAGGCAGTGGAAAAACAGCAAAAGCAGCAAGATCCAGAAGGGAGGAGCAGCGAGGGTGAGCCCCTCCTGTCCCCTGCATTGCATGCAGGCTCCTGCCCCTGGGAGGGTGTAGCGCTCACGCCCGTAACCCCAACACTGCGCCGTGAGTCAGTCCTGAACTCTAGAAGCCCGAGCCTTGGCTGCATGAGGCTGGGGCATCAGACACGCACCGTAACAGGGTTTCATGCTTTGAAGAATATGGTGCTTAGCGCTCTTGGTACACAATGAAATCCAAACCAAGCATGAAAAAGAATGAATTTACGAGAGGGTAGCTATTTATTCATTACCCTTCTTTTCATGTATGTATTAACATTAATACCTTTTAATTTTCAACTATTATTGCCCAAATTTCTTTCAATCACACTTAAGGTTGCAGTGTGTAGCACGAGGCCATGCTGCTCCAACCATTAACCAATTCTTCTCTTAATGTATGTGGGGGGGGTGGTTTTTAGGGTCACTGGACATCCAGGTGGGATGGCCACTGGGCCACATCACCTTCGACCAAGAGTGGCTGCAGGGGCACGCTGTGTGTGTCATGTAGCCAGGATGGACGTCTCCACCTGCTTTCCTGGCACCCTACTAACTTGACACAGCAAAACAAATCATGAAGTAATCAAGAATGCAGCAACACAAAGAATATAAGACTGCAGCAATGGGAGTTTTAAAGCTGGCAAAGAAGGAGGATTAGGCAACAGTTACCAAATATTATATTAGATGCCTCCAAAACTGACCCAAAGTCAGGTATCACTTTAAGGCTTGAAAGAAAAAGCATGCTATCTATTTCTGGCGTGAATGAACCTGGTTGCCTGCTCTGTGTGAAACTGTGTCTTCAGAGTCTTGCACATCCATCCAGAGAATTGGTTCACTATCCCACGTTCTTCAAGGCATGGCACTTGATTGGCTGGTTTCTAAGTCTTAGATCTTTATTTCACTGGAAAGATTCTGCCACTAAGGTCCTTGTTGGTAATCTATAATTCCATGTTTTAAAAATCCTCTTGCTTTCATTACCAGACATTAGACTTACTACCTGTAATACAGTGCTATATCATTATAATGGGATAGATTGGAACGATAGAAGGGGGTCATGACTCCCTCACACAGCTGACACTTCTCCCGTGGTGCGGTCTTTGTGCGCTGTCTGTCCACATTTTATCTTGGTAATGCTGGGGGTTGGGTCCAGGGCCTCCTACGAGCTAGGCAAGCACTCAACCACTGGGCTACATTTTCAGCCCGGATGTGCCCCTTTTTATAGTTGCTATTTGATTAAAGAATGGTTTTGGCTACTCTGTGAATAATTACTAATGAATTGATTTGGGGGCACCAAGCTATTCTACTTATAATGCTATTTTTTTCTATAAACCTGGCTAGTTATTTTCCATAGAGTTCCACATTCATAGAAAAATTGAGAGAATAGTACAGAATTCTCTATCCCTCACACCTGGCTTCCTCTAGTGACATCTTATGTTAACAAGGTACGTTAACTATACTTCATAAACTGATACTGATCCATTATTAGTAAGTGAAGTCCACGTTCTATTCAGATTTCTTTCATATTTTCCCAGTGTGCTTGTCTGCGCTGGGATCCAACCCAGACTGCCAGCTGGGATCCAACCCAGACTGCCACACACAGTTAGTTATCCTGTCCTCTTGCGGAGAAACACTTCCCAGACTTTTCTTGGATTCTGGGACCTAGATTTTTTTAAAGGTGCTGGTTACATGTTTTGCACGCTGTACCCCTATTAGACTTGGATGCCTTCTCTTTTTTAGCCTGGGAGTATAGTCTTTGGGGAGAAAAAGCATCATTTTTATCATGCCACATCAGAGGTTTGCACTACCCACATGGCTCAGGACTGGGACTGTTGTCTCGCTCGCTGGCTGAGGCAGTATTTGTTTGCTTCCTCTGCTCTCCTCCCTTTGCCCCTTTGCTTTGATGTGCTCTTGAGGACCAAGTCACTATGGGCAGCCACAGTTAGGCTCAACAGAAATTCAGCACCGTTCCTGTATGGATTATTTGTGATGTTCAGACACAGGATATTCATCTTTCATCTAATTATTCGATCATTTATCCAAGCAGCAGGCCTAATTTTTGAAATATACTTTTACATGTAAATAAAAGGCCTTAGCTGTGGACATGTTGAAATGGATTAGGAAGCACTCACTGATGTGTACTCGGCTAGCCCTCGGCACACCTGAGCTGAACAGTGCAATAGGTTAGGAGAAAGGTCGGGCATTTGCGCTTGCTTCTGAGATTCACACGCCCCGTTATCCTTAGTCCTGCTTCTACAAAGCCACGAGGCTAACTGCACAGGACAGGAAGATGAGGGAAAACCAGCCGACACATTAGCCCCCACTGCTTAGTAGTGCTGTGGGAGGGAGGCATGCTGATTCTGTAGAACTTGTCTTTCTTTCTTCCGCTAATATACATTTTATTAGTATGTATTAATTACATGAGATATTGTGGAATTTTCACATATGCATGTAATAAATATACACCATGCGTCCACACTGCAGGGCATACAGTGGCCACTGAAGAACAGGCAAAAGCAAAGTGACACCTTTAATATTTGGGGTCAGAGGGAATTAGTTTTATTAAAGCAAAAAGGGAAATGTCCTGTTTTCAAAGTGAAACTAAACTTGATACATGAAGAATTTATTTACAAATAAAAAACATACAAGACTTTGTACGGGTTAGACAAGCTTCAAACTGCATCGTGGTGTTTGATGGTCTTGCCATTACTGGAGGGGTCCTGCAAACTTGAAGACATGGTGATGTGACCTTCTAGTTGCAGCTAGTGTCAGCTGAGCTATCTCCCAGCCCTGTTCAGTTTTGTTTGTTTGTTTGCTTGTTTCTTCTGTTTTGCTTCATTCTGAGAAGCCAGCCACTGAGGAACCAAACTGGCCCCCGAGGGAAACTCACAGCCACTCTCTGTTTCCCCTGCTCCAGTCCCAAGGATGAAACGCTGCCCTCGATGGCCAGGTTCAGGAAGCCTGACTCATCTTTCGTTCTCTTTGGGGATTTCTCTTAGTTTTCCAGGCCATGACTTGGGAGGACTAGAGGAGCCGCCTGCCTAAGGCAGGTCCAGCTGTCTGATTCTGGGGTTCTACTGATTTTCTAAACCTGTCAGAGGAATCTCTACTGCTTTCATCCAGGGTTCCTTTGCCCTAGAATGTTCAGTTTAGATCAGCTCTGCTTTAAGCATTTGAAAATGTATTTTCTTTTCTTCATTGCTTGGCTTTCTGTTGCTAGACCTTTAGCTAAGATGTAGAGGGCCCAGGTGCAAGTGGGAGCTCAGGAGGAAACCCACAGGAAGCGCCTTGGTCTCCCTTGGTGTCCCAGCCCATGTGGTGGCCACAGCAGGGTATCAGTGGCTGGGCAGCTCACAAGCTACATAGATTTATTGCTCACTGTTGTGTAGGCTGGAAAGCCAAGATCGAGGCCCTGGTAGACGCAGAGTGTGGGGAGACTTCCTGCCTCACAGATGCCCACTGCCCTTGCTGTGGTCTTACGCTGTAGGAGCAGAGCAGCTCCCTGAGATTGCTCCTAGGGGCCCTGAGCCCATCTACAGAATTCCACTTTCATGACTTCACCACCCCTCCAAGGCCCTACCTCAAAACGCTATTCCACTGGAGACCAAATTTCAATGTATGAATTTTGGGGACACAAACATTCACTCAAGGGCATTGGCTTTCCTTCCACTGATTCTACATGCTACCAAAGATGGCCTTCATGTGGCTTAAACCAAGTCTGAAGAAACTGCATCAGGTAGTGGGACAAGAACATCGTGATAAAATGTGGATCTTTATCTGAGCTTGATATAAGAGTTTAGTTTGGGTTGGGGGTGGAGCAAGGAGAGATATCTGTGGACAGAGTCGAGACAGAGTTCAAGTCCAAAGGCCACTGAATACCAGTCTGGAGAGAAATTCTTCTATGAGACTTAGTTACTCTTCTCTCATTACCCAACACTCACAACATCTGAATATCTCCTCTCTCCCCGATGTGGCCTCTCTTGGAGATGTGGAGAGGGTCGTCATGGACACGGTGGCACCCCAGCCTCTCGTACAGGCCCTGCAGTGCAGGCGGCAGTGGGTGCAATTGAGGCTACCTCGGGCAGAGAGATGTTCAGAGAAGACAGAGGCACTGACCCTCTCTCCTGAGCAAATAAGGCCCTATGGTCTTGCTGTGTAGTTCAGGCTGCTTTAAGCTATGAAATCTGCAGTAGCTGAGTTAAATAACCCTTTCCTTCATTTTGATTATTGGGTGTTTGTCCTAGTAACAAGAGAAGAGTAAAAAGACAAAGACCTAAGTATTTTTTTAGCCAGAGGAGGTATTTTATGACATTGCAAATTGAGAAATAAACATATATTGTTCTAAATGGTTTTTTTTTTAAAGTACTCACTTTTATTTTCTAAATGAAAAATTATTAACTATGTTTTGGGTTGATCTATCTATACTAGAATTTTTTTTATGTTGTCCTGCTTTTTATTTGTTTGTTTGTTTTTTTGGCAGAACCGGGGATTGAACTCAGGCCCTTGCGCATGCCAGGGAAGCACTTATTCCACTGAACCATCTCTCCAGCCCCTATACTAGAATTTTATGATCATCAAGTACATGGAACTCATGCATATCAATGTAAAGGTTATGTTTTTAGCAAATATTCCAACTTTAATCTATTCTTTTGAGTCCAAAGTTATATTGAGGTCACAAATGTAATGCTAGTGAGGTCTATATAGAAGGAAAGTAAAAGACATTTTTGAGCAAGAAAAAGAAGAGAGAATAAGATAAACCTTCATTCTTTGAAGAGTTTAACAGTGCACTGGTTTAAGGATGAAATAAAAGTATTTTAAAAAGCAGCAATGAAAGACTGTCTGGGATGCTAGAGGACAGGAATGGTACATTACCACCTGCTCACTGGCTAAGTGGATTTAAGTTTCACACTGACAGCACAAAACGAAGGCAGATAAATTTCTGACAATAAAAAGCATGCTAAAGAGAGGTTGTGGTGCAAAACCAGGAAGTCAGTGCCCGGGCTTCTACCCCACTGGCAACGCCAAGCCCTGGCCATTCGCAGAAGCTGCAGCTCAGCCTCCTGTGTTCTCTTGGAAGACAGGAAGGCGACATGCAACCTAAAATACAGAGTAAACAGCTCAGTGAGACCTACGTTGGCTCCATGAGACCCTCATGAGGACATTCTTAGCTCAAGTGAATTTATGCAAGTTGGTTTTCAGAAAGATGCTTATAAGTGTTTAAATATATACTTTGTAACTGACTGCCCTCAAAGAATATACACACCTTTGTCCTTTCCCTGTCTTTGTCTGTCAGCTGCTGTGTCTTGGTAACATTTTTAAATCAATGTTTCAAACAACCTTAAGACAAAGTCAACCTGTAGACATGGTTAATTTGATCCACACAGGATTTCTTTTTAATATGGAAATCTTACGTAAGAATTTGGATTTTGGGGTTTCTCTTGATACATCAGAAGATGTTTCAACACAGGGGGCTGAGGAGATGGCTTAGTAGAATAAGCACTTCCATGACAAGTGCAAGGGCCTGAGTTCAATCCCCAGTTCCACCAAAAAAAAAAAAAAAAAAAGAAGAAGAAGAAGAAGATATTTCAACACAGTATTTTACCTGAATTTCATGTGGCAAGATCCATTGGAACAAAGTATTTCAATGTCCCCCGATATTCTCTGCTGCTTAGACAGAGGCAGCTTCTCTCATAAAATACATACCTGGTCCTTGAAGGCAGGTGTGCAACTGCCAGATTAAACTGGTATGGTGGTGTGTATGTGTGTACTGGCTAAACATTCAACCAAGATGATTAAACAAATAGTTAAGTAATAGTTAAATAGTTAGGTAATAGTTAAATAATGATTTAACTATGATCTGTGTTAATTTTTTTTTCTTTAACATTCATTTATGGCTTATCAAACAGTAAGATATTCTCATAGGCATAAATAAAATCAATTTCTAATTATAAACACAACAAAAAGAGAACTTTTGTATCTGCAGAGCTGCCTGGGTGCTCCCCAAGAACTCTATATCTACTGTTGTTTTCTTCCCTCCTGATTTTTTTTTTTTGCAAAAGTATGAAAAAAAGCCACCATCTATTTTTTTTAGAGAAGATTTATTTTAGATTAAGTGATTTCATGATGTAACATGGTTTTAAACAAAAATAGAGATCAGTATGAAAATAAAACAAACTGTACACATTAAAATATCTCTCCCTCCAAGCATTTCATAATAATAAAAAATACAACACAAGAGTCGGGGTCCAGGTGAGGGTAAGAGTACAGACTTCCCAGAAAACGAGCAGCCAGTCCACGGTTCAGTCCTAGGCTCCGAATACCACCACCCATGCACCAGGTCTAAGGTGTCAGCAAACTGCTTTATAAAGAAAGAAATTGAAATGTAAGGTGAAATGAGAGCTGTGTTATCTTAAATCTAATATCAAACATCTCCATTATTGTTCTCTATTAAAAGTCACACTGAATAAATATGAAGCTTGAATCAGCTCAACACAAATAAAGACACCACTATTAACTGTGATGTATGGTGTGGAAGACATGAGTGGCATTGGTGAAGAGAAATGAAAAGGCTTAAAAAAATACACCACCTGTGCTCTGCTGAGATCTTAGAAAGGAATTTTTTATAGAGCCTTAATATTAAAAAGTAAGCATCATTATAAAATTAGATTAATACTTTCAGTAAGAGGCAAGAGAGATGCATGTGTGTTCATTCATTTTGGAATGCCTGCATCCCTATTATAAAAACATGTAATCTTATGCACTTTCCAACATATGAACAGGACCAAATTGACTTAAGGTATCATGTAAATAAAAATAGGTTGTAATTACATGTTGGAGTATTAGGGTCCTGAAGGAACATTCGGTTCGGTGTGTCTTCCCGGTCATCCTCCAAGGTGTTTCTTGAGCATTATTATCTCTGGGGTTTCATAGAAGGTGACAGCAAGCAGTGGCAGCTGATTGATTCAGTTTGAATCATGCAGCCCACCTGCTGACACTCGTCGGGGCTGCAATGTCTTCAAAGAAAGCTGGGTAGAAAGATGTCACCTGACCATGGCCACTGGCCATAGAAAGCCTGTCTACACACTTGATTCTCCTGTGCTCCCAGAAGCCGAGCCCTGAGAACCAGCCTACCCCACTGAGCTAGCTGTCCAATCATAAACACCAAAGAAAGGACCTTGCAGAATGGATTCCCTGCCGGGATTCCCTTGTTGGTTGCAAACGAGGTGCAGGTCTCCGTTTACAACTCAGAGACCTCCTCTGTAGGTCTTGGCTTTCTAGATGAACAGGAAAGACTGAAATGTCATAACAGCATGAAAATGCCTCGAAAGCTATTCCAATGGCAAAAGATGCCTGCTTAAGAACAAAATACAGGCACTCTTCCTTCCACTTCATATATGGTGTTCCATGAGGTAACATGCTTAGGTGCAAACGCAAAATCCTTGAATCTCCAAGGCTCTAGTTAGCTTGAATACCTTGGGCCTAAAGTTCTTTCTTGCAGTAAGGAAAATGCTAATATGGTGAAATGATGAAATGAGAGTGTTTCCCTCATCAACCAAATCAGAAAGCTGCTAAATGGAGCAAGAGGGCTTAAAAGTCAGACCTGGATTAGAGTTTAGGTCTCTTATGCATTTTATTATTATGCAGGATTACTGTAACTGTTTAATAAGTTTTTTATGAACAGAGTTAAGTTAGACTTCTGTACTCTTCTTTATAAGTTGTTTGCCTTGTTAGAAATGGCCAACACATCATATTTGGGCAAAAAGATAGGGAAAGTCATTTGGAAAGGAAGAAAAAAGGTGTTTTTTCCCTCTGTACCAGGGGGATTCTACTACCAGGGCTTTCTAGAGTCATCCTCATTCAAAATTAAAAGTGAAAACATCGCTTCTGGCTAGTGCTTTTTCCCCATGATATTGCCTCCAAATTACGCTTAGGAAAACTAGGCCACTAAGCTCCAGTGCACCCACTGAAGCAGCCATGTTCCGCTCCTGTGTTAGGCATCTCGCAGAATTTTCAGAAGGTGTCACATGTTTAGTGTGTTTATTTAAGAAAGCGAGAGTTTGGTCAAAAGTAGAATAGACCAGTACAACCGTTAGTCTCCATGTTTCTTGGGAGGAAGCCCAGAATTTTGACCTCCAAGTCCTACAACAGACGCTGCATAACTACCCACAAAAGCCATGGTGAATCATGGCAGCTCTCAAAACTAACTGCAAAGCAACTCAAAAGCAACCATGGGCCTAGCTTCCCCGAATAATTCTTAGTGCTAACAAGCATAATTTACCTTTCCATCTCCAGGATGAAGGTCTCCACACTCACTGTGGTGAGCTGATTCCCAGCTACCTTGCCTCCCTTGAGACCTGAGCTCAGATCAATGCGAATGTCCTTGGCAGCTGTGTGTTCTAATTCTGAAAAACCTAGTTCTTTCTAATTCAGTCAAATTTTCTGGATTTTATTTATTACCCAGAGCCATTCATTCTGTCTGTGCACAGGAAAAATGTGTTCTTAGTGGCTTGGATACAAAGACTGCACTCTGAAGGTGCATCATAGTACAGGTGGGAGGACCAGGGGAAAAGGACATTGCTTTGGCATTTATTTGCTAATTTGAAGATCCCATGGCTGCTCCTGCATACTTCAGCTTCCCACACCCACTCTGCTGTGTGTGTGCGCGCGCGTGCGTGTGTGCGTGCATGCACGCCCTGGGGTGACAACACTTGAACAGGCTTAATGCCCTATTGCCTGCCCTTCTGGCTATCAGCAACAACATTTAGGGGATTTACGTAGCCACTGCCCCCCATAAAAAAGCCATAACCAATGGAATCCCCAGTTGGATAGGCTGTTCTTTCTTCATTCCTTGATGGTAGAATTTAAGACCCTTTATTAAAAATGATTTTTTTGGAGAGCTGGTGTCTTAGATTCTGCAAACTGTGAGCTTCAGACAGGCTGAGCAGCCTGCAACTCCCTCATCAACTCCAAAACAGCCCCAGTGGCTCCTGCCCTCTACCCTGAGACATTCTGCCCACATCTGGGGCATGGCCTGGCTGTCTTCCAGAGTGTAAAGAGCTTGCTTATGAATTTCTTAAGACCAAAAGCCAGGAATTTGTCTGGGTTACAGTCCAGAACATACTTACAGACATTTCTAGTTGTAGAGTATAATGAAGTCTAATTTATCCCATGGAAGTGTTATTTAACATTTCACACAGCTATTTTGGCTGATTTGTGTTTTACTAATGAAGAATATTAGGTAGATTCTCATTTTCTAATAAGCTAAGTACATTTTTGATAATTCCCAATTTTGAGCACAGTGTCAACTATTGGTGATTCTAATTAAGAATGTCTGCATAATTAGAGAACTGTTATTGGAGAGGTTGTATGCCTTAATAAAGAAATATATTTGTTAGAAATAATTCCAGAGATACCTTTTATTTCAAGTCTCTTTTCCCTAGTAGTATGACATATGATAACAAGTTTATCAAACCAAATAGATGCTAACAAGGTCTATGAATGGAATTAAAACAAAATGTAAACCTTCATATCAGCTGTGTAGAGAATGTCAACTCTGAAACATCAAAAATGTGATTTTTCTCTTAAAAAAGCATGTTAGTGTGTTATACTGTTTTTCCTTATAATGAAAAAATACAAACAAGTAAAAACCATTTGCAAAATTATATAGTTATATTCATGATCCATAAATACAAACTAATATTTCCAGTTAAAAGTTATCCTCTGCCCTTTTTCTCCTGTCCCAATTATTGCATACAGATAAATCTTTCTTTCCAGGTTTCTGGGACTTCACTTGTTAGAATATCTGTCCACTGCTTTCCATTATCTGCCTTTAGTGGGAGACGTGTTTTCACTGGCATGGTCCTCTGGAGGGTCCTTAACCAGAGAACACTCAGTTCTTACAAAACACCTGTGAAGAGAAGCTGATGGCATCCCTGAATCGCAGGACAGCCAGCACCTGTCATCAGAATCCCCGCAGCTTCTGCCAAACATGGCTCTTAGGGAAATACCCCACAGTGCCTCAGGTCCAAAGGCTGGCCAGCCCCAAGTCACCCCAGCCAGCACCTTCACAGCCCCTTTTTTAACTTGTGTGTCCATCTAGTTATGGCCATAACCAAGGGGTGAACTTTGGGCAGAATAATCCCCAAACAATTAAAATGTAGGATATCCTCTCGCAAAATGAAGCAGAAATAAGAGTAGTGATGTCATGCAGTTTTTGTGAGACCATAGAAAAATTGTTTTTGATATTAATAAGAAAATTATGCATCAGTGAAAATGCAGGCTTAGAAATATAGAGCCAAGAGGTTGGATCTGTAGTGCCTTCACTGCTGAGGGAAAGTGGAGTTCTTACTACCCGAAAGAGCGCATCTCTCCGGGGCTGCTGATGGCTCCCTAGCTGGGCTTAGTGTTTAATGATGCTGTACAAATAAAAAGCAGTGGGGAAATACGAAATATCTGTATTAAATGCCATCCTGGAAAGTATCTGATGGATGGAAGAGAATCTAATGCATTTTAAATAAATGCATATTATACTATCACGTAGAGTGAGTGTTAAAAAATTATTACTGAGGTGCACAGTCCTTGCAGTGGTTGACGTGGCACTGTGAGGGAGGTCCGACTTGGAAGCTGATTTCTATGACACTGTTAGGTGATGCAGTCGCCGTCTGTCACACCGCAACGTCCCTTTGACTTTGGTACATTCAGTGAAAAATATTTTGGGAATTATTATTATTTTTTACCTTTATAAAAATAAAAGGCCCTTTTGTTCCCTTGAGAGTGCTTAAAAGGATACAGACTAGCATGATGCCTAAGAAAGCATGGAACACGTCAGTGGAAGGAGACACCCAGGGTGACAGGAGGCCCTTACATACATCTCAGAGAGCAGAAACACAATGAACCCATCAAAAATAAGCAGAACTCACTGTGTACATTTTCCTGATAGGCTGTGATTAATTGCTATTTTAAAATTGTTTTCATGCATTATAAAGCATAGAATCTGTCCTTAGTAATTCATTGACTATCAGCCGGCTTCAGCTGTAATTACACACATACCATTTGCATACACATTGTCACAAGCCACCTTATTGCAAGTCTTCAAAGTTACCTTATATTGCCTGGGGTTCAGGTTCGCTTGGGTCTCATGAGAGCTACAACACGGAGTGCGCACCATGCAGACACTTACAAGCAAGAAATGAATATTCCACTGTAACTTGGGGCGTAAATGAACGTACTTTCAGGAAATATACTTTTTTATTATATTAATAAGTTGCTCTGATTTGGAGATTGGGCCAAGTGCTGCCAGTGTGGCTTGAGCCACGATCAAGGGTAAGTTTCAAAGTTCTCCTGATCCCTACCAATTACCGTGGAGCTGGTCATGGACAGGTTCGCCTTTGTCTTGGAGCTTAAGAAATGGAAAATGTTTGGCAGTCAAGAACTGTTGATTGAAAGACCATTGCGTTGTTTCCTGGGCATCAAGCTCCCCCCAACCCTTGCTAGAGGTGCATGGCCCATCCCCAGCGGAGAGCACAAGTTCCTGGAGGCGGCCGGCCGCGCTCAGCCAGCTCCACGGAGCCTGCTCCCCAGGCGCTCGTCCGTGTCCAGCCTGTCTCCTGGCGGCCAGCCTCAGAATCGCCTGTCCCCAGCGCGCTGGACTCCACCTTGCCGCTCACTCGAGTCCGAAGGTGCTGGTTTCCTCCACTGCCGTCAGGAGCTTCTCATACAGCATGGAGAAGGACGGGTACGGGGGCAGGTCCAGGCGGTTAAAGCACGTGTGGGCTCTGTGAAGGGAAGCGGCAGCGGAGGTCAAGCCACGTGGGGAGACGAGCGCGCGTGCATGCATGCGTGCGTGCTCTCTTGTGTGTACATGTGCTTGTATTTCGTATTCAAATCCATTCATTGCCGATTTTCACATTCCTTTTGGAGAAAACTCCGAAAATATTTTGATTGAAAAGACACTGGGCTGAGGTTTAGCTTAGTGGTGCAACGCCTGCCTGGCAAGTTTGAGGTCCTGAGTTCAATTCCAGGTAACTTCCCCTGCTCACAGAAACAGACACTGGACCGAGTTCTTTAAAGATCATAAGCAAGTATTTTAGTGCTATTTTCTTTATATTTTTTACAACTATTTCAAGGCTATATTTGTATTACTACTATTTGTTGTGTATAAACAACAAAAGCAAATCTATTTTTATGTCTGTTTTGCCTTTGGTGTCAGACCTTTTTTTTTTTTTTTTTTTTTTTTTAAAGCAATAAAAGCTTTGGCTATAAAGCCATGAACAGTAACTCACTGCCCATGTCAGCCACCACCTGGGCTTGGCATGTCCCACTGTCAGGCAGGGAAGCGTACAATGTCTCAACCGCCCCTGGCTCAGAGATCTGGGAAACCCCCTGGCTGGACGGCAGTGTCCCAAGTCAGCAGGCCATTGTTCCTTCTCTGAATCTCATGCTAGGATCTGTCTTCCCCTATTCACAGTACAGGGGAAAAAAGCCCCTTTAAATCACTCATACATGCAGCATTTTAGAAATAGCTCCCCTTTTGCCAGGATAGGAAAAAATAGGATTTCCTGTTATTTGCACCTGAATCACAATAAAAAATAGTCTTTAAATAGTACATCTTATCAAGGAGCAAATCTGCACTTCTGACATGGACTAAAAAGCATTCTTTTCTGGACATGTGCTTCATCTGCAATTTAAAAATGTTCCTGAATTTATATGAAAATTTAAGAACTATGACTAACAGGTTATGTCTCCTAAATAACATTTAAACATTTCCGCTTAAAGGCACTTTCATTTATGAAATATGTATAATTTGTATTCCTAGATGTGGGGAACACAGTGGGAAGATAAGAACTTTGGAGCTGGAGAGAGCTGGGTTTGAATCCATCTATCCTAGTGAGCTATAGTTCAGATTGAGTTATCAAAAGGTAAACTCTCAGTGTTGTCACGTGTAACCGTACAACTTGTCTAAGAAAGATATGCTCATTAAATAGCATAAACAGGCTTCATAGAACGCCTGCTCACAGTCTTTGACTAGTTATGAATAGATGCATTATTAGCTACATTTCCTGGTCATGAAAAGGATTTACTCTAGTTGCCTTCAATAAATTACCAAGAAGTAACAATGGCTGGTGGAAAGTGTGGGCTAAAGAGGGAGACTTAAAGCAAGTGTGCGGCCACATGGCTTATCAGGAACAGGAAAGTAAAGCGGTCCACAGAATGCCAAGTTGAGGCCGCAGAAATCCTAGGACTCACAATTCAACCCCCGCCCCACATTCTGGGTTAGTCAGGTAGGAATTATCCCATCAATCACTGCAGGAAAATCCTTTCTTTAGTCCAATAAACATTTCAGAATAGAATTTAATAGAACTCCTATTATATACCTCTTTACACTAGAACCCAAACGTGGACCTCAAGGAAAAGGTTTTATTTTTAAAAACTCAATGAGCACACTAGAAAAGTCTGGGAATGCTTAAAACATTCGGCTCCTGTCTGAAATATTAGGGTACAAACCTGTTCTGAGGAGATGGAGAAATAGCAGATCGGCAGAGTATATTTGAACAGAACCACCCTCCAGACTCGGTGCGCTGGACATGGGACATCTTGTATCCTGTGGAACACAGGGTGCTGCCTCCTGAACCCTTTTAAATTTTCGCTCCCTTGGCAGCAGCAAGATGCAGCATCTTTGTCCAGGATGCTGCTCGCTCCACTGCTTGCTCGGTATTCTGCTGTCCTCCTTAGCCTGCTTCTCTTTTCTTCCTACTGTTTTCACTGTGGTAACATGTACAGGGTGTAAGATTTACCACTGTGACTATTTCTAAAAGCACGGAGTTGTGCCGTTCAGTGTGCTTACACCACTCCGCAACCGCCATCGCTGTCTGCCTGCAGACCTTTGTCATCCGCACAACAGCTCTTGTTTCTCTCTCTCACCAGCGCTAGGACCCACCACTCTACCTTGTCTGTTTTTGACTGCTGCAGCATACTTTGTATAAGTGCAAATGTCCACACTTTTGTATATTGGGCCTGGCTTATTTTACTTAGTATAACATTTTCAAGGTTCACGCTGAGACATGGGTCAGAATTGCCTTCCTTTCTAGGACTGCCTTTCTGCCTCAGAGTCCACTGTATGCACAGATCCCATGTTCTTTACCTGGTCACCTGCTCACAGCTATGAGGTGTGCCCACATCCTGGAGGCTGTGAAGAAGGCTGCTAGGAATGTGGGGATGAAGATACACATTTAAGTCCTCCATTCCCTGTTCTGGGAGATACACTGAGAGCTGGGCCTGGGGCACAGGAGACAGTGATGCAGCAAACGCAGCCGACTCCCAAGGACAGGCAAGGAGGGAAGGCTGGGTTTCAGAGCATCCTGTCCTTCTAGGAGTGAGCAGAGACAGGGGACTCTGCTGTCTCCCTTCAGCCTTGTGATGCCTTTGTGAACACCTCAGCACCCCATGAGCCTATGCCCCTTTCTCAGTCCCCACCCTAAAGGAAGAGAGGAACTGCTTTTTGCTCCCCTCCAGACAGAAGAAAGGCTGTTCTCTGGCTACTTTCTACACCCCACCTGGCTACGCAAAGCATAGCCACCATCACACAGCTGTCCTTCTGAGAGACCCAAATCCCTCCTCTGAAAGAAGCCTTGTGAGGAGGGGATGGAGTATGTTTTGCAGGACAAGCTGGGGAAAGACTGAATGGTTCCTCGGAGTCACAAACAAGCCACTGGTCCAATCGAGCATAGGAGCTGTGCCCTGGGCTCCTAGGGGAAGCCCAGCACGAAACTGAAAGCAGGCAGGCCATCTGCTGCCAACTTCATTTTTTACTTCCGGAAGCGGGGATGTGAATTTCACAGCACTCTTGACTAGGCACGGCCAGGCCTCAACATCCTACCAAGTCACCTCCATTCTGAGGACAGGGAAAGCCAAGAGAAGCTGCAGGTGGTTTTTAAGGGAACAAGTGAATCACAGTATGCAGGACCTCTGCAGAAAAAGGTCAGGCCTGGTTAGTCCAGAAAATCTTGGGGGATACCAGGGGATTTTTAAGTGATCCGACTATTAGAATTCAATCTCAGGCTTACTGAAAAGGAGGTACACAAAGCGATACTCTGGAGTGCCTCAGGCTTGCCCGAGAGGAATTTTGTTTCAACTGTTTTGTTGTTTTGGGACAGGGTCTGGATATATAGACCAGGTAGGCTTGAACTCTTGATCCTACTGCCTTTTGAGTGCAGGGATTCTGGGTATGGCCAGCACACCTAGCCACAACACAGGCTTTTGGGTGTGTCCCTTGAAATTCTAACTCAGAAGGCTTGGAGCGGGGTCTGGGATTCTACGTTGCAACAATCACTTCAAATGGGCCTGATGCAGGCAGTTGTCACTATCAGAAAGTCAGCAAGCAAATTAGAAATAAGATATCTCCCTCAGATGCTCATACCAATGTTGTATGTGCTCAAAAACATTTCAGAGCTGCTTCTAAACAAGACAACATTACTAATAAGGAAATTGAGGAATAGTGTGGTTAAACGAATTGCCCAATATTTACCATCAGCTTACTCTATGAGCCAAAAACAGGAAGGAAAATAAGAAAAACAAAACAAAATCCACTGCCATCTCGGTCCTCTTCCTTTAGTAGTAAGAAAACTACTAGAAAATAACAGGAGGGCCACTGGGCTGTGCTGGTGCTGGCAGCAAAAGTGCACCAGCTACTAAGTCTCCGCCACAGAACACTTTCAAATCTTTGAAGTCAGCCATGCTGAAACTGTGCGGAGTTCATCTCAGTTTAATCCCTGGAGCAGGAGTAGCTCCAGAGCAGGTCTGAACCCATCTTGGCAAAATCACGCTGGCATCAAAATCAAAAAGATTTCGAAGCCTGCAGACATCCGGTTGCCCTAATAGTTCTCTTGGTGCTTGATGGGTCCTCTGGGTGCTAACCAGGAGCTCATGTGTTCACTCTGTCTCCTCTCCTGCGCACAGATGAGTGGGTTCTCTGAACCCAGTGAGCCGGAAGTACCACCGTCAGAGCTGCACTTCCACAGACAGGTGCATGCCCACGAAAGCTTTCACTCAGAATCCATTCTCCCAGGAGTGCTTTTTGCATAAGCATCAAACTATAAGACAAGGAAGAGATTATAGACAAGGTCTTAAAATAAGAGAGGGAAAGGGAAAACCACGAGCCTTATGGAGTGGGTGTGGCGCTAGGCATGGAACACCTCTACCCTGTGCAAATCCTTCTACGTGCAGTAAATTTAGAAAGTGTCAGCACTCACTTATCTTTCACTTGCCAGTGGTTTGTAACACTTCATATTTCAGTTTGCCTTTCAGATTTCTGTCTCTTCATTGAGCAATCAATCAAAAACAAATGCTAAAAGTACGCTAAAGAATTCCTGAGGAATCTGGAAATACATCACTTGTCAAGAGCTTTGTGGAAACATGTGTCCTCCTAACCTAAAATCTGGCGGATCTAAATCTTAACTGTCTGAAAGTGTGTTCACAGGCGTGCTCCCCGGGGGACGCTGGTGTGCCCACAGCTCTTGCTGTCTTCCTGTGCAGGAGCTGACGAAGCTGTGCTTCTTTTGAGCATCCTGATGGCCAGCCTCTCACTCACAGGAGCTCTTATTAGCTCTGCCTCAAAAATGGCATCATGTGAAAGCTGGCTGTTTCCATACGGTGTTCTCTGATGACTAAAACTGAATTTTCTGACTTGTACTCCACTTTGTTGACTCCTCCCTTCACAGAGCAAACCTGGAGCAAGTACTGGACACTAAGTCTGGAGCCAGCTCCTCCTGGAGGAGGAGAAAGAGGACAGTTTCTGCCCTCAAGCCGTTCACACTCTGGCAGCAAAACACACAGACAACAGGCACCCTCAAGGCAGTGCAGCCATACCAGGGCGCTGCCCAGGGCTATGGCACTAGAGTCCTCCTTCCTTTGACTGTGCTTCAAGGGCCCTGTGCCTTCACCCCAGGCTGCATTTCTCTGGGAGACTGAACCACCTTTGTTCAACTAATCCCAAAGATTCCTGCGGGTTCTCGGTGGTTCCGTGTGCAAACAATGCTAACACAGTGAGTTCCAAGTCTGCTCCAGGGCGCAGCATCAGGCCTGGATCTGGGCCAAGGCTGCAAGGACTCCTGGGTATGCAGAGCTCTTCTGGATGAGCTGGGAGGAGGCTGTTCCCAGCAGATGGCCCAGAAGCCTGAGGACACACCCTGCCATCAGGAAATGTGTGCAGGTGACGAGCCAGGCTAGGGCACAGGGCTACATGGGAAACCAGGTGTGTGCGAAGAGATCCTCCCGAAGACTCCACGGAGCCATGAGAGCAGTGACCTGGGGTGCACATGGGTGGCCAGTAGCTACCAGAGGTAGGAAGAGCACAGATGGGGAGGTCAGAGCTGATCATCAGCATGGCAAAGCCAAGGTCACCCACTAATCACACAGTGGAACATTCCCAGGACATAATACAGTGGCCGTGTTGCTGGCCTCAGTACCTCTGCTTACAGAAAGAGCAATGTAACTTGTTAAAAAGTCATCATTTCTTGGACACCCTCACTAGCCTTTTAGGTAAGCTGTGAGGTTTAGAGCAGAAATTATTGCTAATCCTCGGTCACAGATACCCTGGCTGCACAGCATGACCAGTAACCTCACCAGAAGCTCCATAAATGTGGATTACGGGACAGCCCTTGCCCAGTGCCAAGCACTCCGGGGCCAAGCCCTCCGTCTGCTCGGCTCACACACCATGTGATGGCCAATGACGCCAGCTGTCTGTGCGTGTGACATCCCACACTCCGTTCCTTGGGTTTCAAGGTCCATGTGGACTGAGATCAATTTGTATCCCCACAGGCTTTGCGCCTCATAAGAAGGATGACTGCACAGACTGGCTAGAGGTGCTGGACTGGAAGTGTCTCATTTCAAGGTCTCTGTAGGCCACAGCAGCGAGGATGTGCTTGCACCTATAAATGTGGGGTGGGTTGCTCCTGCAAGCAGGGTCCCCATATCTATGTAAAAGGAGCAGAAGAGACCCTTCAAATTGCATCCTGGGTGGGTAACTTCATAGCTCTGTGTGGCTCTGGAGGAAGATAACATGTATTTTTCAATAGGTAGAATGGTTCCAAGGATGGGCATTCTTGGAACTCCAAACCAAAGATAAATATCTTGGGGCTACAGCGCAATTTTCACACAACTAGAGATTGTTACATACCATACTAGCACCCCAGGCTAGGTGTCAGAAATGGTCATAACGGTTCGATTCATGCAGGGACACACTAGGCTTCATTCTATGCACTGCATGGTGTGTTTAACCTTCCAGACTTTGTAATGTGAGCATAATTATCTGCCTCACTTTCTCAGATGAGGATACAGAGCTGCAAATGCAGTTTGGGGGTGTCTTCTCTGGACTGGTCCAAAGTCATTCCTTGAGTCTAAGTATCTGCCAAAGGCAGTATTCTGTGAGGACCAAGAATGGGTTGAGTGGTAGGCACAAAGCCGAGTTCATCTAGAGTCCTTGTTCCCAGCATGTCCTGTTCTAGAGGGAGACAGGTGACCCCACAAGGAAGCCAGGACTGAAAGTGACTCAGTGTGAGTTCTGTGCAGGGAACAAGTAGGGTGAAGAAGCAAGGTGGACCTTTCTGGGAAGACTGCACCTCAGCTGAGTCCATGGTACAAGGAAGAGCTCTCAGAAGAGTGGTCCAGGCAGCGAGGTCCCGGTGGGGCTGGCCAGGCTGGTGCTGCGATGGGTATTGAGGTGGATGGCAGGTACAGCCTGGTTCCTACTGGAAGGGCTGGTGAAGGGGTTTGGACTTTATTTCTAATCCTGGCACTCAGATGCTCACAGTGGTTGCTGAAGAGGATATGAGAACTGCCTGGCGGGTCAGCCTGGTGGCCGAGGTGTGGACTAGGCTTGTGCAAGGAGAAGAGCCCAGACCTGCGTCTGTTCTCGAGCTTATTTCACAGGCACCTACAGATACACACGTGAAAGCATGACCAAGAGCCCTGGGAGGGCCCAAGAGCCAGTCTGACTCAGACAATCCTCTCCTCTGTTCAAGAAGGAAGCAGCTCCTTGGATTCCATTAAACATTCGCAACTCCTTCTTGGTCTCCTTGCTTTGCCACCATCTACTGGTCAGAGAGGTGGCTTTTACTTGATGGCCAGTTGGCGGAAGATTCTCCAACCTTGGTCTTCTCCCAAGCTTGCTCCCTACCATGAGGCCTTTTCCTTTCGTCCTCCACTGCTCTCACTCAGTTCTGAATATGTAATGTTCAGAACTTGTACTTTATTCTACCACTGAATCCGTGTGGGCTAACAGAAATCCAGCAGAGATAACTCACAGTATGCATGTGCTAAAATCTCTACATAGGGTGCATCTTTCAGATTAGTCTTTACTTCTAAAGGTGGGTAAATTTATCATTAAAAAACACAGCACCTCTAAAAAGAGACACTTCCTGTGGTCAGAAGTGTCCCAGAGAAATACAGGCACAGCTAACCAGGCACCCACCCTGAAGTAGGACAATCAAGTCTCCATGGAAACTCAAAGTTTCTGCACCGCCATGGATCAGCTGGGTCCCTAGTCACTTTAGCACTGCAGAGAGAAGAAGTGCCACAGTTCAGCTTGCACTGGCTTCAACAACAGCCATGAATACTTTAATATACTTCTTGCCCGCAAAGTGAGAGTAGGAACTGAAAGACAAGAGTGAGACTCGGATTTGCTTGCCTGGAAGGTTGAAAGGCCCCCAAGCCACCCAGTCTCAGAAGACTGGAGACTGATGCCCCAGGCATCCTGGCCTCTTCCTCCATAGCCTTCCATTGTCCTGTTACCATGATGCCAGGCTTCTCAGAGGATGCATTTGTTAAGTAAGGACACCACCCCTTGTCTCCCATGACCACAACACTGCCCCATGTTTCTTAAATGTGAGACAATTGTTCATTGATGGGGAAGGGGAAGCCACAGGGGCTGACCAGTTGGAGCCAGATCAGCTCTTCACTCGGAGGCTTACACACTCCAGGAGGCAGCCTGGGGTTTGTGCTCTTGGGGTGGAGAAAGCCTCCGGATGCTGAAGCCACCTACGCAGATCAGAACATATAGATCTTCATTACACCAAGATTCATAAAGGGTGACACAGACTTTTCCTGCGAAGAAATCAGTTCTGGTAAAATTCTACCCTCATGCTTTAAATTAATTATTTCCTTCAAATGTGCTCTTTTGTGGAGCAGATTTTGGTGAAGAACTACATCTACAGGTTTACAGAGATTCTGGGTGGTAGACACTGAATGTTTCATAAACTTTCGTTTAGAACAAACTCTTCTTGCACATAGCACTGTTGTTCCTACTTTGCAGACAGGGGAAATACTGTCTTTACTTGTGCAAGACCATGATTGGGGTAAAACTAGAATGTAGAACCAGCTGGGTCTCCACAGAGAGAGGAATAGGAGCCTGGCTGGTTACCCAATGGTGTGTGCACAACAGGGCCAAGGGTGCCTCACTTACTGTGAGTCAGTGTCCCACCAGTTTCCTGGGGCTGCTGGGCGGGGAGGGGGTGGTCTCAGCTCCAGCTCCAAATTCCCCAGCAATGCTGGGTCTGAATTGAACCCACCACCCCTCCTGGCCTTCTACAGATAATTGCATCAGTGCTCAGAGGTGCAGTGATCTAGATAGTTTCCAAGAGGGCTGGAGACGGGGGGACGAGAGCCCTGGGTGTTCTGACCCCAGCCCTCTGCCCCTGAGGTTCACCGAGCCCTCTTAGGTATCACCAGTGCTGGCAACAGAAACCACAGCAGCAGTCACCACCCACTGGATCCTCGCTCCGGCTGGAGACCAGTGTTTGCTAGAATGACTACATTTAGGCCTCAGAACTGCAAGCCCCAGAGTGAACACAGGCTGGCCCGAAGTCACTCTCTCACCCAGCAGGCTGCACGGAAATCTCTGGGATTCGGCGTATGCAGCCGACAAGTGCACGGGAGCCCAGCCCCATTCCTCCTCTGCTCATTTCTCCTCCTCCGCTCTTGCCCCGATCTAGTTACTCCACTCAGCCTCAGCCGTTAGTGTTTCCTTCTCCCCACAAGTCTTCCCTCACAATCCTCGTGCATTAATTAGTGGCAGGAACAGTGCAGTTTCTCCACCCAAGGAAATGTATGCACCTGCTACGAAGAGAATCCAGGGCAGAGAACGTTCGCATGGACTCAGGCTGTTCGGTATGCGCTCGGGCAGCGCAGAGCCCGTCCGCGCGGACGCATATTCCTCAGTAACACGATGGTCATCTTCGTGTAGGGATTCTACGCAGTCATAGACATACAGCTACAACTTCTGCGAGCGTCCACATTAAAGTGGCTACTATGATGGTGACTATCGCTTTTCTAGTAATGCTGGTACAGTTTGGCAAGGATTAAGACACAGTAGTGCTCTGGTGCTGAGATGTAGGCGTGGAAAGTCTTAAGTGTGACTGAGGAGATCTTGTTTCTTTTTTACTTTATTTAGGAAAATAATAGAGTAAAAGGAATTGTAAAAACTTTTTGATCCCCCAAACTTTTTTTTTTGGCGGGGGGGGGGTTCTCCCTGTGTAGTTAAGCCTGGCCTTGAACTCACAGGGATCCTCCTGCCTCAGCCGTCCAAGTGCTAGGCTTACAGGCATATACCACCATGCCTAGCCCTCTCCCAGACTTTTATTATTATTATTATTATTTTTATTTATTTATTTATTTATTTATTTTTTTTTTTTTGTGGAACTGGGTATTGAACTCAGGCCCTTATGCTTGCCAGGCAAGTGCTTATTCTACTCAGCTATCTCTCTGGCCCACTCCCCCAGACTTTTTTTTTGTGGTACCGAGGATCAAACTCAGGACCTTGCACTTACTAGTCAGACACTTAAGCCACAGAGCTACTCCCCAGCCTACACTCTCAGACTTTCAACATAAAATATAAACACAGATGCTGAGGTCTTCCCTAGTGGAGTCCCTAGGCAGTAAAGAGAAGTTATTTTTTATCTTACCTGGGAAGAGCAGTGATTTTCCCCCACTTCTCCACACAGAACCTTCTGGGGCCATTGCTGCCCCTCAAAGAAGCAAATCCTTCATAGGGAATGCTGGATGTGCCCGTGACAAACTGGGGACCAAGAGGAGAGGAGAAAGTGAAGGCAGAGGCACCATGTCCTCGAGCATGGCACTCTCAGAAATGGCAAAGCTGCCCAGGTGTGGCTCAACCCAAGTGTCAGTACACTGGCAGACAAGGAAAGAGCTCATGACATGGGCAGAGGGGTCAGGAAGGTTTACAGGGAATGAAGACCCCATGAGCCTGGCCCACTCAGGGGCTCAGCTGGGTACATGGGAGATGAATAAAGTGAGGGTATGGATTAGCTCACACCCATTCAGCCTCAGCCCTCTAGCAACCCCAGTGCATTTTTAAAAACCTGAGTTTCTCAGTCTGCAGATCTGAGGTCCAGACCCTTAGCCAGAGGAGCTCAGGCTTGGTCTCCACTAAAGGCTCTGCCTGAGAACCCAAAAGGCCTCCTTGAGGCTGATACTTTTGCATCCAACTAGCAAGTGCCCTGCATGACCAGAAATATGCCATAAAAAGAATGAGTTGATTTTCCCAGTGTCGTGGAATGTCACTGCTTTCCTAGTTTATGGAAATCAGATGAAGTGGCAGGAAGGAACCAGGACCCTTAGAGCACTGAACGCCACTGCTTTGTGCTGCTGGGGATCCTGGCTGTGAAGGATGCTGGGGCTCTCACGGGAGGGACCTGACAGTCCTGAGGGCGAATGTTGCACTGGACTGGGTGCCGTGTCCTCTCCGGAAGTGCCTTGACCTACACAGGTGTTCACAGTTATGGAGTCACATCACTAAGAGGGGACAGGAGTGTTGGGTCCCTCATTTCCAGATAAACATGGCCTGTATTTACAGAAATGATCTAAAACAGACACTTCCAACAATAACACTGCTGCGTGGAAGGGGTTCCCAGTGACCTCTTACCTGTAGCAACCGGAGGCGCTGCTCGTTGTTGAACCTTTCTACGGCAGCCCAGAACCACCGGATGACGATGTGATTGTCGTGGTACCCTGGCAAATCAACCGGGAGGGCCCTGGTTACCCCAGTCTTCTCCCGGTCCCTGAAGGGACATCACAGAAGACACCTCAGACCTAAAGCATCAGCTTGGATGCCTTAAAGATGTTTACAATTTAAGACCAGGAACAGCAGCACAAATACGATCCTACAAACGTAAGAAGTTAAATGAAAGCAACACTAAAGGCAACCAACAGGCCTCTGCTTCTGTGCAGTGGTCGCTGCTAAGCAGGAGAACGAATGGCTTCTGTGGCTGCTCCCGGCCTGAGAAGGACAGCGCAGCTACGAGAAATGCGTCGCTCTTCTGGCCACTCATGTAAAGATGATTGTTTTAAGATCACTGTGCCCACCATGGTGCTAAGCTTGGGAGAACCCAGGTAAAGAAAGAGAGAAAGAGAGCCACCCTGGGATGGTGCTGCAGGAGAGGCACGATAATCAGGTGATTTTCACACAGAAATACAGAACTGAAAGATCGGTGAAAGT
The DNA here is from genome assembly GCA_004027165.1 of Ctenomys sociabilis. NCBI lineage: Eukaryota > Metazoa > Chordata > Mammalia > Rodentia > Ctenomyidae > Ctenomys > Ctenomys sociabilis. Next base: position 97,143 of record PVKA01000204.1, read on the forward strand.
CTACATGTAACGTTCATATTTTAAAACCAAAGTACTTTCATACTGATCTATTCAGGTCAAGAGAAAAGTGACCTTTAAGTCCCTCATCCATTAATTCTAACTAAGCATCAACCAGATTTTATTTTTGTTCCTTAGTTCAGCAGACTTTAATAAAATGCCAGAAGGCTCATCTTGCATGGGTGTTAAGGCAGTTGCTGTGGATCCCAAGACCTTTCCATGGAAATTCAGTTCAGAGAGCCAGCTGGTTGGGGTAAAAGGCAAGCCACTGGCTAGCTGTAGTTTATGTTCATAAAACATGCTTTAATTCCAAGTCAGCAGTCAAAAGTAAAAAAGGTGGCAGAGCCCACCTCACCGATAGCTGTGGGACCCGAGGGCTGTCACCTTATGCTCCACCATTGCATCAAGGGCATTCGGTGCCCCTCAGAGAAGAAAGAGACCTGTAAGCTGGGTAACACAAGGGTTCATGTCTAGGCTTGGCGAAGACTAAAGGATCTTGTCCCGAATGAGCGGTGCTTATCTATCAAACACACACACCAGTTGGTGTTTTGCAGCACTCAAGACTTCTGACCTTCAGGACGCCCCTGCTGTCTGAGCTAAGCCTTCCTGGGAGGAGAACACTGAAAGAGTCTTATCAGCTTCTCTGCCCCTGGACATGTGGCACAGCTGCTGTCATCCAGTACCAGCGAGCCGGGCTAGCAGACCTGGCCACCCCCTATCTGCCCCTGCCAGGATGCTCACATGATGAGGTTTACAACGGCCTCTGTGTCATCCTCGGTCAGTCAGACAGGGGACGTGCTTCTACCCTAAGTAAACGCTAAAGCAGCCGACTGTGCACTCGCGCTCCATCAGAATTTCCTGGGAGCGGAAGGAGCGAACAACATTCATGGTAAAATGTGAGCCGTGGAGCTGATGGAGAAATTATGTTCTAGTTAGCAAAGTTAGTCGCTTGCCAAAGTTATAAAAACCAAAGCTATAGAGGGACTATGCATAGGGCCAAATGGGAAACTGCATCAAAAGAGTTTCAGGAGTGGCAGCCTTCGCTACAGTTTCCTACAGAGAGACCCAGCAAGAGAGGCCCAGCACACCCCCGGCGGGGGGGGGCTACTGGAGCCAGGCAGGGGCAAAAGCAAGTGTTAAGCTATTGTCTTGCTCCAGGCATGTAGGGCTACTGTGGTTGTCCTCACTGATCTGTTCCAACTCAGATCATGGGAGACCCGTTCCGCTGTCACCGTATTTTGCGAAGTGATCACGCCGACTGCAGGCAGTGCACTTTTCTCTGTCAAAGTTCAGAATGACTGCTAACCTCTTCTATCCTGAGTTCAGAAACAAAACCCAAACCTGAAGACAACTGGTATTTGTGATAGATTCCTGAAGACTTTCTAATATGCAACAAATTCCCAGAATTTGTTGTTCCCTTGCTTAAAACTGTTAGGCAAAACTAATCCTTGAACACCATTAGGTGCCAGAGGCAGCAAGTAAATCGCAACAGCTTTCATCCCAGCCACTACTCAAAAGTCCGTCCTTACTCAGGCAATTCCACTTCTACAGCTTCTCACCGAAACTAATGAGCCCCCACTGGAACTAAGTTTCTTTTCAGCTGAACACTGATATTTGCATCACGTGGGCCCTGTCCCACGGACTCATTGAGTTTTAAGAGCCAGGTCTTTTCCCTGTCAGGTGTCTCACTCTGGCCTGTGAGAAGTCCATAGGTGCAGCAGGCTGTCTGCGTGAAGCTGTGAGTGACGCTTTAGAATGAAGGTGCGCTGATGGGACTGGCTGTCTGTCAGCTCTAGAGCCGTAGCAACCCTGCCATAAAACAACTTGGGAGTGTTCCTGTGGACACGCTGGCTCCCAAACAATGAGGCACCAGGACACCCTGGGGCACTGCACACACCGCCCTCCCTGCCTGAGGGAGGAGCGGCTGGGAGGGCAGCATCCTCCTTGGCCAGCCTCTTGGGGATAGCGCATCAGACCTGCACCTGGTGCACCAGGTGTCTGTGTGCCCTGTGCCTGCTCTGCATGCGGTGCTACACCTCCCTTCACCTGCAACCTGCAGCCCAGCACTGCCAAGTCAGCACTCACCTCCTCTGTACTCAGTGTTGCTTCGCCAGTCACTCAAGTCTATTTCAGCTGTGCCTGCGATGACCAGCTCCAGTTCGCGTGCATCAAACACGGAGACCAGCCGGGCATCCACAACCTGCGGGATGGGGAGAGCACGGGGTGTGCTGAGCCTCAGGAAAGGCACATGGGGGAAGGGCGTGGGGAGCTTGGGGGCAACACAGTGTACCCTGGAAGGTGCTCTGTGGATGGGGGTGAGCGCGAGGTGGGTGAGAAGGCCTTGGTGGAATCCTCCAGGGCGCGGCTGCACCACTAGGGACACGCCTGATTTCATCCACCTTAGAGGCAGAGCAGCTTAGTCCTTGGGTGAGAGAAGTCCTGCTTCATAATTGACCACTGATGACAATATTTGCTATTTACTTTTGCAAAAACTGTAGTGCTCCTCCTGAAAAAGTCACTTGGAAGACATGTAACGCCTCATTCTAGCCCTTAGTTCTCTCACAGATGGAGCATGAGATTGGATCACTGTGTGTAAGCACGAGTTTGAGTCACGACTCCAACATTACTAGAGTCACAAAAGTATCAAATGCTAGTTGCAACCACGTCCTAAGATTCATTTCAGGGCCCTCTTGTAACAAGGGGATTGTACATTTATGTGTGTGCTTTCAGAGCATGCAGGAAAAGTTGGAGTTTGGGGATTAAAAAAGCAACCACAGCAACTAGAGCACATGGGGTGGGGGGACATTCCACACGTGCCGAGTGCTGTGGGCCCCGTGCAGACCACAAGCCCCACGCCCGCCGGCCGAGGGCCCACCTCGTAGAAGCCGCGCACCAGGCTCTCTGTCTGCTGTACCACACCGCGCTCGATGCGCCACTTCACCATCCTCTCGATGTACTCCTTCTTGTTCTTCTCCGTTACTGGGATATTGGCACCCCCTGGCTTTAGTTCCCGTTCAGTAATCTGAGCAGAAAGCAACACGCTACCGTCACAACATTGCTGCCAGTTCCAGCCCATCCCTGAGGGAGCCAGTACCCCCCAGGGAGCCCCCAAGGAGGCCCCATGCTCAAGCTTGGGGACAGAAGCACCCAGGAAACACCGGCTGGAGCTGGAGTCCACAGCCTGGAGTGCTCAGCATAGACTAGCATGGTCAAGAGCTTCTTAAATGCAGACACCCACCACTGTCTGACAAAACCTTTTCCACAGATTCCTCCACTTGGAATCAACGACTTCTGGAGAGCTGATACCGCAGATTTACTTAAGCAAGCCCAACTACACTCAAGTGCATGTTAAGTTGAGGACTTACTTTTCAAAACACATGAAGTTTCAAGAAGAAGCCAAATGTCAGTGCCCTGTAAGAACTAAGATCTCATTGCTCAAAGAACTCTCTTAATCTACCCTTCCTCCTACTCTGAGATAAACCAATTTAAGTTTTATTGATAATCCTTCTCCAAATTACAAAATGTATTCCTTTAGTTTCAAAACAATTGATTTCAGTTCTGAAACCTGAAAGAGAGCTACATGCATATGACAGTTCAGCAACTTCAAATTCAACACTGGGACAGCAGGGACTGTTAAAAAAATTGGGGGCCAGGGAGATGGCTCAGTGGAATAAGTGCTTCCCTGGCAAGCGCAAGGGCCTGAATTCAATCACCGGTTCCACCAAAAAATAAAAAATTAAAAAAAATAAAAATAAAAAAAATTGTGTTCTCCATAGGAACACAGTTACTACATAGAAGGTACCTATTGTCATATTTTTTGTGCATACCTTGTTTGGAAGTTAAAGGAAGGTTATTTACAACATATACAGGCTTATTATAATTTATAAATGGAACATCTTAATCCACAATTGACATCAGAATAATTCTCATAACCAAAAATATTATAATTGAGTGCAATCCTGGGCTTGAATCAGCCAATGAGCTGCAGGCAAGTAAGCATCCGCTCTGACCTATAGGATTCACTCTCCCCTGCTACAGTGGAGTGGCCACATCCAGGCGCAGGGGTGCGCTCCACACAGACCTGCCCAAACACTTCCTCGTTCACGGTGAACGTGAGGTCCAGGATGTCGTGGATGTCGTTGTCCTTCATCCACTGCAGGCTCTGGTGGAACTCCTCATCCAGGTACTCGAGATCGCTCAGATCACACAGGCTAAAGTGACAGAGGCACACACACGCAGCTCAGTGATGTGCAGAAACCCAGAGTCTTCGCAAAGGATCCCCACATCAGGAAGAATATGATGAACCCTCTCACAGGCAGTGGTTCTGAGATTGCCTCAGCCCAGTTCCGTAACCACTGGAATGAAGTGGTTCTCAGGTTTGTGGTCCATTCTAGTGTCCTGCGCATGGAAGACGTCACAGGAGTCTCTTTGTGCCCCCTGCTCTACATTCTGCGTGGCCGAGTGGCTGCTAGGGGCACCACTGCCCACAGGGGGCCCAGGTCTCCAAATGGAGCTTGGAGTGACAGTTTGGATTTAGCATTCTTTTTGGCTATGTGGCACCACCTTAAAAATACTGTTATTCCAACTTGCAGTTCTTTACATATTTTGGTGCCTGGCTTTAAACTCTGTTTTCTCCTTTTATTTTTAAAGACTATATTCTATGACTTATGTTCACACACACGCCCTTCTCTCCATGGTCCTTGTTCTGCGATTCTGAGGACAGTAAGCCACAGAATCTGTCCACAATCACACTGACAGGCTGTGTTTCTTCCCTCCCTTTTTTTTTCATCGCATAGGCAAAATCTACACAAGGTGGAGCCCAATTATCTGCCCTTTGCAAGGTGGCAGTAATTGATTTGCTACGGCTGTTGTGAAATTTCTCTCCCCTCAGCTCAACTGTCAGGGTCATTTTGCTGGGCTCGATGTAAACGTTCATTAGGCATCAAGGGCGTGTCAGATGCCTTCAGGCCAACGTGAGGAACGCGATGTCCCTGCTCCCGAGAACACAGGCACGTGGCAGAGAAGCGAGCATCAGGTGCTGAGGGAGCACACAGTGCAGCAGTGCTCGTGTTCACACACTTTCTGAGGCACCTCTAAGTCATAGTGAAGGAAAGGCAGGTACAGAGAGCCGTGAGTGCACACAGGGCTTCGCTCTGACTCGGACATTGAGGAAGTTTGGCACACGGATGGCGCGCACATGGCACCTTGTGCAATATTTAACAGGTAGAGACATTTTAAAAAGGAAGGCATGGGAAGGAAGGAAAGGGGAACACAAGGCAGGAGAATAACCTGGACAAGACACAAGGCCTGCATGCAGAACTCTCCAAGGGGAGGCGGCATCAAAGTCGCAGCCAGGACCACCTACAGGCACCGAGCTTGCCAGACCCTGAGGCTGCAGCCACCTGGGGCATGAGCGCTGAGCGCCGCCCCAAGCAGCCCGAGGACTCAGGCCTGCTGAAGGAGCTCCAGTCAGGGGAGGGAGGGCACTTCACATGCGACAGGTGCCATGCCTCAAAGGCCCGTGCAGGGGGTCAATTAAGATGGATTGGAGGCTAATTGATAGACCGCTTCTAGTAGAACAAGTCATTGTGAGACTGCAGCGGAATCGCATTAGGCGTAGTACCTTTCTCAGAGCCAGGATAATGTAAGAAGTAGTCTATATATGTTTTAAGTCACAATCTAACTCCACACTTTATGACATGTTATAAAAGGTGAATGGCTCCTTTTGGTAATGATATTTGTTTACAAGTGCCAGGAAATAACTCTTTGAAACTTACATTAACAGACTTTCTTTGATTGGAGATGGGAAACAAAAAGATGAGCCAAAGGATATTTTCAGAAAGAATAAACCTGCTTAACAGGCCACGACTTGGTTCTTAGGTATGCATATTTTTTGACATTCTTGCAATTTAATACAAAAAGGAAGAAGGTTTTTCAGTTGCAGTCTGCTTCAAGGAATTGTTTTTGTTCCCTTCTTTTCATAGTTAAAATCAGTTTGGGGAATTAAATTATAATTTGAGAAAAAATATTACCCATAAGAAGGAACATAGATGGCTGAATGATCCTTACTCAGTGTGATGTATAATGCAAGGGGGACCCCTGTAAATTGTCATACACCAATAGAAGTCTCCTAAGTGATAAAAACAAACTAACCACACCAGGGTTCTAAGAAGAGTGGGGAGAAGGTACACTGGAGGAATATCCAGGAAGTAAGTGCAAAAACTCATCCGTGCTTTTCTGGAAAGGGACACAAAGAAAGGCAGCAGATGACCCCCATCGTGGCACCTGCCATTGATGGGCAGCCCTGAGGGCTGTCAGCTAGCTGCCTGCCAGGGTACACGAGTTTGGTGGGAAAAACACCACAGAGGATGTGAAAACTGTTCCCAGGGATGGGGGCAGAGAGGGGAAGGGGAAAGCTGTGCACTTGCCAGCCCTCTGTAAGGGTCACTTCCAATTTCTGACCCACTGACCAAGGATACATGCACCATTAACAGTGTCTGGACACCCACGAAGACCTCATCTTAGACCCCAGAGAACCAGGAGTTCTGCCACCACTGTGCGATGGGGAGGTCCCCGTGAGGCCCCCAAGTACAGAGGACCGCTGACCACCCCAGCCTGCGACACGAGCTCTTGAGGCCGAGGCACAGATTAGGGGGTGTCTGGAAGTGAGGGGGAGGAAGGGGAGAACGTGGGCAGGGCAGAGGCCAAGTGGGGGAGTTCAGGATCCCAAGGTTCATCGCCAGGCAGACAGAGAAGAGGGAAAGTCAGGGGAGAACTGGCAGGGCTTGTTGGCATCCATGCCTGGAGGAAAGAGCCAGGGAAAGCAGGCACAGGGAGGCACTCCACAGAGGGGCCCGTGGACAGGGCTGAAGCCGCCAGAGCTCTTGGCCTGAAGGCAGCAGGACCAAGGTGTGTAGAGTGTGCACTTGCAGCCTGCGGGAACGGCTGGTCAGGTTACTTTTCGAGGTGTGTGGAGGTGCAAGTGGCCCAAGAGAACATGGCCCATCAGGAACTACAGCTGCAAAACCCCAAAAGGCAAGTGGGCAGAGGCAGGTAGATACCTCTGCCAGACACAGACTGCCTGCTTTGGGTGAGGCTGATGCTTCTGTTTCACAGAAATGAGGTCAGGAATGTGTGGGACACAAGTAAGCCAGGACTCAGGGCTCCCTACCACCCTGAAGGCCACCTGCTCCTGCTCTGCTTGGTGAGCGACCGCGGGACAGGAGCAGCTTGCTCACATGCTACGACAGTCCCAGCTTCCTACTGTCCTAACAATAAAGAAAAATGCTGTGCTACATTTCTGTGTCAGACATGGGGACCAGAGCAGCATGGCCCTGCCTATGCCTCCCAAACAGTCCAAACATAAAAGAGAGCAGAACAAAGGAGAAGGCAAATTGGACCAGCAGCACGCAGTTGAAGGTTGAGATGAAGCGAAATATAAAGTGCATCTCATGAAGATTCTGGCTATGAGTCACCAAGGCTGGCTAACCCGCAACTGTTCTATTAATAATTAGCATTAATGCCATAGGAATTCCAGGGCAGAGTTTGAAGTACGATTGCTTTGAGGAAACCTGTGTTGTAACAAATGAGAATAGAGACTCAGAGCAAAGCACTTCGGCGGCTAGACAGAAATGAAGGGCAGAAGCAGGAGCAGAGCCAGTAACCGTATTTGAAGCTGTGTTGCTCTCCAAAATCAAGATCATTATTCAGTGTAACAGTAACAAGTTTACAACAATGAACACACAGCAACTCTGACGGAAGACTGAAGATTCTTTTTAATAACCCTTTTGTTGTTCTGGAGATTAAATCTAGGCTTTCACAGTGAGCTACCACCTCAGCTTTTCATTTGCTTATTTATGTATTTAAATTTTCAGACATGGTCCAAGAAAATTGCTAACTTGTCCAGGCTGGGGTTGAATTTGCAATCCTCCTGCCTTCGCCTCCCATAGAGCTGGGACTACAGGTGTCACGGGCCTCATTTAAACCTTGCATTTTCACATATTTAATTATAGGAGTGATAAAAATATCCTTACATTCTGAGAAGAGCCTTATAAAAGGGCCGTGTGAAGAAGGCATCCAACAAATACTGGTGTATTAATGCAAGACCAAGGATCCTACCACTGAACCGGAACCTACGGAAGAAAAACACAAGACATCCTCCATGTCAGAGCAGTTTCTAAACGTTCTGTGTGTGTTCTAGGACAGCCCCAGCTCTACCCACCTGTTTGTCCAGGTGAACTGTGATGAGGCCCATGAGCTTTTTGGGCACTGTAGGCTGTGTCTATATTAGTCAATAATGCTTGTCTGCTTGCTGTAGAACTATCTCTCTAATGAGACACAGCTCCACCTTCAGCTACGTCCCTGTCACCAGGTGGCACCCACATGTGATGACAGGAGTCCCTGTGAGCCTTTTGATGACCTTTCCCTAAGCTACTTTCATGAGATGCTGACAGGAGGAGATGAGTAGCAGGGAGGGCCACCAAATCTGCATGCATGAGCACTGGCTGGACTTCTCTAAGACAAACTCAGTCGCGATTCCCTTCTGAGAAAAGCCCCATTGCAGACTGAGTCAGCTTCAAGCCCAGCTCCTGATGGTAACCATCACCATGTGAGAATCATGGGTGGGGACATTTGGGGGAGTTTCCTCCTGAGACATTCTGTTCTCCCAAATGTCAAAGTTCGATTCCATTCTGAATCAACTCAGACACTACATTCTGTGTCCACGTGTGATCTCAGACGTACACACACTCACTTTCTCTGTGACAGCTACACACGTTTCTAGCTCTCCCAAGGGGGGAGCCTTCCAGAAGCCCACACACATCCTGGGACTCATCCTGTTGGTTTGTAATTTTAGAGTCAGGCAGCTGTTTTACAATTAACACCTAGAAGCTTCCATGCTGTCTATCTCACTTCTGTTAGCACAACTGTGGAGCCGGAGTGAGGAGGACTCTTGAATGGCGGGAACCGGAAGCTGACACCGGGCTCTGCAGGGAGCACCAGCCCCTCCAGGTTGCTGACCCTGCCCTCTCCTCCCTGGTCTCCTGTTAATCAGTGCTCCAGTGCTCAGACACCCAAAGGTGCCCAGAGGAAATTAGAGCTCCTGCCTGGAATCTGGAATCATCTGTAGCTTGCAAGAAAGCTTTGACTTCTGCCCAACTCTGTCCCAGATGATCTCTGTAGCATTATCCATACCTGACCTGGAGACTGCCTGTCAATTTCAACTTGACAACAAAAATTACAGTCAAATTTAACCAGTGATGATCTTTTCCAACCAAAATGATATTAAATGTGTGCTCCTATAAAAAAAAAAAAAAACAAAACAGACAAACAGATATCACAGAAAACCAACCAAGACAAATTCTTACCATTCATGGTGATTGTCCACGAAAGCAGACATGGGGCTTATCTGTACTGTGTATGTGTCATTGGCTGAATATTCAAATAAGCCATAATAAGGGTTAAAGAGCTCTCTGGATACCAGGAAGAAAAACTCTCTGGAAGGCCCACTGTAATCCAGCCTGTAAATAAATAAATAAAAATAATAATCAAATTTTATTTCATTCCTAAATATTAGGAATATTTTCTCTGGAGCCCATCATTCTGAGTACAAGAGAACTGTTTATATGTCAGGGCTGCACCCAATAAACTGAACAAATTCCTGACTTCCCTATGTCTTGAGCCAACACAGCAAACTGGATGTTTACAGGCAATGCGTCCAAAAGTAAGCTACCCATCACGACCCACAAGAAGGCAAACGGCAATCTAAATGGGAACAGGCAAGACATAAAGCTGTGAAACACCACAAGTGAGACTGCAGGGAAAGAGGTTCCCAGGGGAAGCGTGGGGATCACCACGTCCAGCCCCAGGACACGTGGCCTTCCTCGGGATTCTGGAGCTTTTCTGTCTGAGGGAAGAAAGAAACTTCCATGACTCAGAGAGAGGTGACCATGGATTCAAAGGTCCCCCTGGAGATCAGGGCCAAAATACAGAATGACAGGACAGGAGCAAATGCTTTACACCATGAAATGTCCCAGGAGGTTATGGACAATGAACACGAGGGTGCAGAAAGTTCACAGGAAGGTACTCGGAGAAGAGGCTGGAAGCCTGGCTCCTGAACTATGCTGTGAATGCCACTTCACCCACAAGGGCCTCAGGGTCCAGGAGAAGCACAAGGGAAGAGCTGTGAGGTTTGAGGAATGACAAGAGGCAAACATGGCCAGGAGCAAAAGCCACAGTAAGGAGGAGTCTGCAGCCGAGCAGTTGGACGTAGTGGGAACTGCAGAGTACACTGCCTTTACACTAAAAAGCACAGGCGATTCAGAGACTGGAGAAAGGTCTGGGAGACGTGAATTGGGATAAGGGCTGCGGAAGTCTCCCTTCCCGCCCCCCTTCTTCCTCCCCTCTCCCCTGTCCCCACACGCCCTTCCCGCCCTCCCCTCCCCTCTCCTTCCCTCTCCTTTCCTCTGCCCTCCATTTATTCTACGGCTGTCAGCGCACCCAGTGGTGCTGTCACGTTGAAAGCTGCCCCACCGTAGGACCGAGCAGGCTGGGGTGCAGCAAGTGAGGCCCAGATGGCCTTTATTGCCTCTCTTGAGGACAGAATCAGGTTTGCACAGTCCAGGCACCCATTACGCACACAGCCACTTCTCCGTGTCTGCCCTGTCTGAATACACACACGCTGTTATTTACTTAGCATCTTTCATCGAATCAACTCCAGATTTGTTTTATCAACATAACCCTGCCTTGCATAATATCTATGAAGACGTGGTATGCCAGCTCGATCTCTTCTAATACATATGAAGAGAACTGCAGGCACCTTGAAGCCGAGCACTCGGCTTTCGTGTGCCCACGCTGCTCTGCACACCACTGCGGTGTCAGCACTCACACCCACAGCACCCAGCCAGGGTAGCTGTGGGTCAGGAAGCGTTCATACAGTGGGCTCTGGCCAAGGGCCCGGAGTGACATGGAGGACCTGGCCCGGGCCACTGCTCAGGGCGCGGCCATCTCGTGGCCCCGGAGCGCGGTTGTGAGGCCGTGAGGCGCTGCCTCTGGCTCCCTCACTGGTCCCGGTCTGCACAGGCAGCACTCCTCTCCCACTGAGCATTCCTCACACACCCAGAATCTGTCTTCCAACAAACATCTGAGTGTGAAAATCTGGATAGTATGTTGTTGTCAGAATGGGAAATTCAGGCATTCTATATCATCATACAATTTCAAAAGTTAGTTTCTATATCTTTTGGAAAACATGGTTATAGCAAAAATATGGAGTATAAGTGACCTAGTGACTAGGTCCTAGTGACAAGGACCCCATAAATAGCAAACTAGTATGCTTGGCTGACAACTCTGAAGATGTCACTTAGCTTTGTTTTCAAAATGTGCATGCATTTAACAATTTTATCATAGTACTGTTGTGAAAAATAAATATACTTTCTTACATCTAAAGAAAAAATTTTGAGCACCAGTTCTGTACCGAGCATGATGCTAGACCTCTGAGACAGCACCGTCGGTGAGCAGCCAGTCTCTAGTGACTCCAGGAGCGGCGTGCACACCTCCATGCTGGGCCGCTCTGCTCCCTTCTAGCTTCTTGAAGGGCCATCCTGGGAAGCTATGCCGCCTCAGCCTCGGCTGTGCAGCTCCAGCACAGAGCTTGGCACGCAGTTCCCAGCATCCTGCGGGCTTTCCTCTGTCCACAGGTTAAGCTTCCCAGCGTGCAGAGAAGCCACCTTACTCTAGTGACCCATCATGCACCTGTCTTGGGCTAAAGCTTCAGACCTTTGATTTATGCTTCTTTCATCCCGGATTCCTCATCTGTCCGCAGTAGCTTTACTGGAGGCACCCTAGCGAAGGCTACCCGGGACCACATACCTCTGTGCTATGCATCACAGCTGGGCTGCAGAGCCAGAATGGCAGTGAGCAAAGGCTTCTAGAAGCCAGCGTGGCCCCTGCAGCCAGGAGACACCCCTCAGTGAATCGGCTGAGACTCCTGAACCCCGACATCACTGTCTGTTGCCCTTCCTGCCTGTCCCCCAGGGAAATTTTATATTTTAGTCAAGACTCATGCCACGCTGCTCATGCAGCACCAATGTGCCCCTCCCCTAGTTGGTAAATAGGGCTTTTACTGGGCACAGCTGTCCCCTGCCATGTGCTGTCACTGCCTGTTTTCCTGCCAGCGTGGCAGAGGTGAAAGGCACCTCAGTAAGCCTGAAGCATTCACAGAAACATGCTGCCAGCGGCTGGGTGAGGGCAATGGGTGTAGAGGGGAGACTAGGAAGGGGTGGTGTGTGCCCACAGCCCATGATGGATGTATTCAGATGGACTGTAAGCCCACAGTAATAAAAAGAGTAGGGGAAATGCTACTTTATTAAATAGCCCAGCTCTATAAATCCTCTTCCTTAGAGCAGAGCCTTCTAACAAACATGCAGTGGCCACAGTGTCAGGAGGGGGCAGCCTCTTCACAGAGAGGTGGGCCCTGCTGTGCGCATCTCTCACAATCGATGGGCCCTGAGACTGCAAGAGAGCAGCACCAGGCCTTGCTCCACACCTGAACCCCGTCAAGGGCGAGGGCTCCCTGATGCTCCCCTGGGAGGCCAGCTATCTGTTCAGCTCCTTGGAACACACGAGCGAACACAGTGGGTCAAGTCTGCTGTGAGGCTGGGCACTGGCTCAGGGCCGCACTTGGGCCAGGCCCAGCCCTAAGAGACAGTCAGAACAGCACAGGAGGATTGTGTTGGGGAAATTCACTGCATAGCATCTTCCAACGAGGTCCGCTTTATTGAAACAACAAAGACTCACTGACTGGTTCTTTCTCTATGACAACAGGCCAATAGGACTGATGATAGGACAGAGTGTCCCCGAGGAGTTAAACCAAACAGTAACGTCCCTGGCAAGAGAGAACAAAGCATGCACTCCGGCTCCTCAGGAGGAAACAGCTCTTCACCTGGTTGGGCTTGTGAGGGCTGCTAGCTCTAGACACATGGAAGGACTCATGGTAAAGCCAAGACAGACCTTCGACTGATCTGATTAGGATCTGACGTTCAGGAGTGCCTACGGGAGAGCATGTATTTATCATAGCTACAATTCCAATGTCTGCATGACAAGTCCAGCAAATTTAATAAAACAAGTTGCAGCAGGGCCCTCGCAAATGTGGTTGCTACAATGCCTTAGCAACCTCTTCCATATAAATAGTCCACATGACTCATGTCACAGGGGTGGTTGGTTCCATTCCTGTTTTGCCAGTTCGGTTGGTTCCACGGCTAAAGCCTTGGGGCGGAAATGCAGACACTCTGGACAATGGGTGTAGCCACAGCACAGCTGCGCAGGCAGCGGGCAGCTCTGAGGACCAGCAGACCTCAGGGCGCCAGCTGTGGCTGAGCCCCAAGCTCAGGCCAAACTCTGCAAACATTACATGTCCCTAGGCTGGCACCCTGACCTGCCCCTTGTGTTGTCAGCAGCAATGGATACTTGTTAAGGCAGTGAATTTTGACTCTCTCCTTCCTCATTTTCCACTAAGGATGGCCAAAAACAGAGGAGCTGAAGGAAGTAGCTGTGGTAGAGAAGAACACCTGCCAGAATACACACCATCACTTCCTGCAGGCTGGCCAGGCCCAAGTGGCCTTCGGGCCTTGAGGGTGACCTGCAGGTGTTTCTTTTCTTTTTTCTTTTTTTTTTTTTTTTTTGTGGAACCAGGGATTGAACTCAGGCCCTTGTGCTTGCCAGGCAAGCACTTATTCCACTGAGCCATCTCCCCAACCACTGCAGGTGTTGCGAGCAGCAGGTATCACACCAACCACGTGGGCAAGCCCGGGAGGGACACAGGATTTTCATGCGATAAGCATTGTGGCACTGTGCTTCCAGCCCACAACGCAGAGCCAGAGGCTTCTTCTTTCACAAATCGGTTAGCCTCAGAACATCTCTTTTTGCTAGAAAACAAGCAGGATCTTAAGTTCAACTTGAAGCTTTGCGGGGTTTCTGAGAAATCAGTGGTCAAGCTCAGGATCCCATACTTCTAGAGAAGCCGTGTGCAGTCACAAGTGAGGACCGCTGGTTTCCTAGCAGCCGGGAAGGGGCAGATTGCTTCAGGCCTCAGCCCTGGCTGCTCCCATTTGCCTGGCTCAGGAGAGAAATGCACAAAGAGCTGAGAGGAGGATGCTAAGCAGTTGTCGCCCTGCCCACACAGGCTGTCTGCACGCCTGTACCCCGTCTTACCGTGGCTTCGAAAGGCACACAACTGGTGTCACACGGATGAGACCTTTTGCATATTGAGCACATCCTCCCTTAAATAAAGATGACTTTTCCAGCGCAAGCCATGAGCAGAGACAGGCAGGGCCAGTGTGAACACCCCCTTGAGCCCAGCCATTATTTCTTTAGCTTGGATTCTAAGGAATTAGCAATCCTGGACGCCTTGTCAGAGCACAGAAGTCTACCCAGCAAACTTGACATCACTTGAACCTTCTTGGTCAGACTTTTAATTAACAGAAGAAACAACAGGAAAATGCATAGGATCTTCCCTAGAGAAGCGACCTCCAGGCAGAATGGAGCCCAACAAGACTGGCCAGGATTTTGTGCAGTTTTTCAAAGCCTTCACTCTCAGTGACTCAGTTTCCGGCCATTTCACTGATAGCCCCCCAACACCGTGCGGCTCACTATGTAAACCAAGATAACCAAATCAACTGCAGTAGAAATTTTAATTACTTGAAGACTAGAACAAAATTGTCAGCTCTGGCCCAGGGAGACAGCTCAGCAGTCTAAGCGCCTGCCTGGAAAACCCAAAATCCCAGGTGTGATCCTCAATACCGCATGCCCTGCTGGCCCTGCACTGAGCTGCCCACAGAAACCAGCTGTGGAGACTGAGACAGGAGAATCACTCTAAGTCTGAGCTGCACAGTGAGTCCTGGAACCAAAAAAACAAATAAACAAACAAATTCATTTCTAACCAAATTAAGCCACTGTTTACAAGTGTGCAAGAACTATCTACTCTTTGTACAATGCCAAGCATAACACAAAGTATGATCTTAGTGGAAAATTCTAGCTGTTAACCAAGACTACACACTTGAATTCGTAGACTTCCAGATTAGTTTTGTATTTTCATGATTTAAAGAGAGGAGTCTCCAATATGAATCCTGGAAATCAGTAGTCATTCTGTAAAGTTCTGACCCAAATTTACCAACAAGTCTCTCTTATTTTAGGAACAGTCTATGCATCATGAGTCAGATCCACGCAAAGAAATAGCTTAAGCAGAGCTGAAGTCTTTCTGAATCTGTGCATTCACACTGTTTTGGAATACAAATAAAGGTGTCATTCATCAAATTAAATCCCCTTTTCCTTATGCTCCGGCCAGTGTATTGTAAAGCAAGGTCTAGGGTATGATGATGGAAACTCGGTTCTTCAGATTAAGAAATTACAAAGTATTAATCCCATGTAGATAGTTCAAAGTGGACACAAGATAACATTCCATACATCTGTTCACTGTATTCTAGTCTGTAGAAAATTATACTATACATGTATACTGTTCTACACATACTATTCTCTATTGACGTAAGAATATTATCTGTTACCCTGACTGCCTGACAGAGAGATCATTTGCCAGCTTCCTCTACTGGCTTGTACTTTGCACAGAATTAACCCTATAGCCTTGTTACTCATCTTACCTCATGTAATGACAGAGGCTCACATACAACCCGAAGTTATCCATAGGCAGCCCCTGGGCAATAAGAAACATCCTTCATAGAGGAGTGTGATCGATGATGTACAGTGTGCCTAAGGAGAGTCACATGGAGAGAAACATTCTCTCAGGCTTCCACAGAGAGCAAATTGGTCAAGCAATGGCCGTGACTCATCTGCATGGCTGACACTGACGAAGGATCTACAAACTGCGGTATAGGGTTACAGGATAAACCCTGAGGGGGCTTGACTGACCTTATCTGATACAAAAGTTACATTTCTCGTTATATGTGTCTTGCTTTATCTCAGTCTTAATCATCCAGCAGAAAAGTATAAAAATGGAGGTATATAAAATAAAGCCATATTAATATACTGAGCTGTGAATGGCTCAAGTCAACAACTTCTGTGGATAGCCCACTTCTATTGTGGACTGCTGACCTGTGTTGGATTGTTTTATTAAAAAAAAAAAAAAAAAAAGAAACCACAAAAACTCCATAAACTCGTGGAAATTAAATAATACCCTCTTGAACAACCAATGGGCCACGGATGAAATTAAAGAAGAAATTTCTGTTTCTATAATTGTAGATAGTTTTACAATTAAACAGTAAAGCATTATGTAAAAGTTAAAAAAAAAAAAAAAGAAAAGAAAGAGATAGCTTTCAGGCAACAGCCCCTAAATTTCTCTATTGGAACATACATTCTCTTTTAACAAACTATTGTAGGATAGTTTTGATATATAGAAAAGCTACAAAGACAGCACAGGGAGTTCTTGTCTACCCCAGGCTCAGTTTCCCTTTATTGATACCTCACATTAGATTTCTTGCTATGACTGAAAACCTGGGATAAACCCTCTAGCTTCACTTTTAGAGACTTGCTCTTGTCACCATTTTTAGAAGTCAGGTAGCTAAGGGGTGCACTTGACTAGCCTTGCTATAGGTGATATCTCTGAGGTGGCTAGGTACAGTCACCAAGTTGCTTTTCAGGAATGTGGAGGCCACTTTTGACTAGAGCAAATGGATCCTTCTCTGGGACCCGTGTGAGTATCCCATGGGCAACCTGGTAGTGATACCACGGGTCGAAGCTGCCCCCTCAGATGGTGCCAGGGCCGCCATCTTGTGAGCTTGCCTTCTGCAGAGCTGTGGAGCTGGACTGCACGCTTGCAGACGCACCGCTAACTCGACCTTTCCCCATCCTCAAGGACCCCTCCCTTTACTTCAGACAACCCTGTTTCTTGATGCCACAAATGCCCCTAAAACCTATTCTTATGAGGTGGATTCGAGACCCGAGCTCCAGTTCCCTCAAGTTTAGTATTCTCATGACTAAATTTTGTAAAACTTATCCCTTCAATAACTGGCATAAGGCATAGTGGGGAAAAAGCAGAAACACAATTAATGAACCAGTATTGATCGATCATTACTAAAGAAAATGTGTACGCTACCCAGATCTCTTTAGCTTTCAGCTAATACCCACTTTCTGTTCCAAAGTCCCACCCAGGACATGACATGTAACGATCATGTCTCTTCTTGACTGTCAGTCTCCCAGACTCCACTGGTTTTGATGACCTTGGCAGCTTCAAGAGTACTGGCATGGCATCTCCCACAAGACCCAGATGGGCCTGAGCTGATGCTTTCCTAGTGACTGGACTGAAGTGATGGACATGGGAGGAGACATAGGGATGAAAGGTGTTTTCATCCAGAAGGCGACAGCTGTATTCTCCCAGCATGGCTAGGGCTATGGATGCTAACTAACTCTGAACGCCTGACAGAGACAGTGTTTGTGAGCTTTCTCTACTGTAAGCTTCCTTCTTTCCTCTCTTTTCCATACTGTAATGTTTGGAAGAAAGTCACTATGCACAACCCACACATAGGATGGACGGAGTGAGACTGAGCTTTCTGACACTGTTCTGAAGAGGAGATTTAAAGATTCTTTTCCATTTATTTATTTATTCATTCATTCATGTACTTAACAGGATGGATATGTGCTTCACACTTGGGGTGAAAAGCCAATGCTACTTTATTTGTTTTGCTGCTCAGATAACTCCAGCTCCGGCCATCGGGAGCTCTTTCAGTTGGCTCTGTGACGTTCCGACAGCCTCCAGCACCTTAGATTTTCTGAGAGTCTCTGTGCTTTCTGGTAGATGCTCTGAGGTGTTTCAGGCTCTGTCCCGTTTATTCCTTGCACTGGTCCAAGAATCAGCCATCTCTTCATCCCTGCTGCTTCTCATTCATGAGGAACCAAGACCCGAGTACCTGACACCTGCTTTTACATCCTACTACTAGATCTCAACATGAAGACCTTACAAGATGACACTTGTGGGGGCACTGAAGTTGGGGAAGGAAAGGAACTCAGAGCTTGCATTTTTGAAGTTCAGTGAAAAGACCCAGGCAGCGTTTTACTTTGGATAATTATTATAACCCAGAATGAGACGTTACGATCACTTCACACAATGCCGCCAATGGGTTTGAAAAGACACACAGGCTTTGAGAGCTCCTTAATCTTCCACAGTTCTAGGGCTCCTATTTTTCAGCAGGAGTACTGCTGTGATCTTTCTAAGCAGTAAGTGTATTTTTAGTAGTTCAGTGGCAAAATAGTGTCAGCATCTCATAATCTATATATAAAATGCTGGAATGAGTAAGACAAGAGCCCCGAAGTCCACCTCTGTAAGCTGTCCTGAACGCACAGGACAAGAGATGGCTCCCAGTAACCAAGGTCCCCCGAAGGCATCCTTCCTTTGTTTTCCCTGAGGCCACAGGAAATACAGGTGACACAGACCTGCGCTCTGGATGTAGAGGGAGTCAAACAGAGGAACCAGCTCACTCATTAGGACCCCCGCAGTCCAGAGCAGGGCAGTCGGCAGTGCTGGGGTGGCCATGCCTCCTAACCTTCTGTTCTACTCAGAACGGTTCCCCCTGCCTCTGAGATCTCAACAAACTGGGTGGGGTACAGCCATGAATGCCTATGGTTCCAGTTCCTGAGGAGGCCGAGGCAGGAGACTGAGCCCAGGAGCTCACAGCCATCCAGGGCAACTAATAAGATTTTGTGTATAAAAAAAAAAGTATAAGAAAACAAAACCCCCAACACTCCATGGTCCAACAGTAAGGGAGGCAGTCAGAGTCCTGGAGGAAGGAAGTGTCCTCATCCATACCACACTGGTTCTATAAGGAAATGCCTGGAGTCCCAGGGACACCTGTGTGAGGCTAACAACACCTTCCTGGATTTCCCATGGTGCACCTGCACCTTAGGCTCACACCAGCCAGAAGTGCATCTGTGTACACTGGAATGAAAAGGCCTCTGCCCAAAGCTGTCACTTCATGCATATCATACTTTAATTTATGGCTGGGAAACAGTGATCAGTCATTTGCTGGGATGGCAAAATGGTCCAGCAAGACGAGCAAAAGTCCAGACAGGCCACAGGGCTTGGGCCTCCTTCCTAGGCGGTCCCACAGCACTGGACACAAAGACAAGAGGCCTGGGCTTGCATCTGATTTTGTACTTCCCGAGCTCCCCATACAGGAAGTTATTTCACACATTAGCGTTTCCCTGTCACCAGCCATATGTGGACGCAACCATGCACTGAAGAGTTCTGTGGGTTGGATGTCATGACTATGATTTTATTCTCGGACACAGCTGACAGGGTGGCCGTCAAACCACCCTAACCAACAAACTCAGAGAGCACCCCCAGCGTTGAGATAACTCAGATGGTACTTTTTTAGAGTTCAGTGTCATAGCTGCAGGTGACCAAGAAGGCAGTGAGATGGCCCTGGGGAAAGAGGGAAGCCCTGGGAGGGATGGCGTGGTCAGTCTGAGGTGGCCCGGGCCAGCCTCAAAGTCGGTGGCGCAAGTCGAGCAGAAGTGGTGGGAGCCTCAGCCACTTCACTGCCTAACGCTTCCCGATGCGCCTGTGCGGGAGGGTCACGCAGGGCCCTGGAAGGAAGCTGGGGCCTTGGTGGGAAGCCAGGCCGGTAGCTGTTCCCTTGGCAACCGAGCTGCCACCCAAGGCAAGAGAAACAGTCGACATGGACGGTAAGGGCCACTGCCCAGAGCCACTGCCATGGAAGCCTCCTGGGAGAACAGCAGAGGACCCTCAACTCTTTCTGAGCCAGAACTTCTCTAATGGGAGACTCAGCATGGCCAAGGAGACTCCAGATCTTCAAATGCTATTCCTTAGGTTTTGCCCCTGGAACCCCAATTTTGCTTTAAAGAAATGCAGGGAGAAGAAACTGAATGAGACTTCTGCCCTCCAAAAATGACTTCTGTCACACATTTTAACACAAGAACATCTGTCTAGGTCAAATGATCTAAAAACCAGAAGAATCCTTACCAAGAAAATAAAAAGCCAACATGCTCAAGTATATGAGCACAGCACTTCCTGCCAGAAGGATTTCCTGTTTCAGGCAACCGCAGGGGCGTGGGCAAACATCCGCCTGCGGCCACAGCCTGCATCGCAGCCACTTCTCTGTTCTGCTTACCCTTCCTCCCCGACAAAGGTGACATACAGCTTGTTCCTCTGCAGGTCTTTTCTGGAGTAGCCCATGATCTGATTAAAAGCGTCTTCCAGCAAGTGATCTCTTCGGATAATTAACCTGGCCATAAAAAGACAATTTGAAAAATACAGATTATTCTCTGATCCTTATCTCCCTAGAACTCGGGGCACCTGCCATTTTATTTCCGTTTACATCAATGAACTAGGTGAGAAGTGAAGCTCTCTGCAGCGAGGTACACATTGTCTTCAGCTCTCAACAGCACTGGCAAAAGTTACATAACAGAGTTGCTAGTAAGTAGAGCACCGGGCCCTGACAAACACCCCAGGCCTTTCTGAGGGGCCAAATCAATTACCTCAGAAGACAAAATCATAAAGCCACACACACACACACACACACACACACACACACACACACCCAACTTCTGTTTACTGAAGGGATAACAACCCTGTGACATAATACCTTCATACTGAGTGTACCTTGACAAGGCGCACTCACGCACTAAGTACCTTGGAGAAGGTTGTAAGCCAGGAGAGAGGGAGAGAAGAGAAGCTTCTGTTCTCCAAAACAGAAAGCGCTATACAATGGTGCTCCCACTAGTTTTAAATTAAGAGCATCCTGGACAAGTAAGTGTCAACCAGTGACATTGTTAACTAGTGACAATGACCATTACAGTCATCCTGCCATGGATACCAGGTGCCTTTCACTGGCAGGGAAAGGACAGGAGGGGCTGGACCAAGGGCACAGTGGCTTTCTGGTGTGGACTCTTCCTCCTCTGCAGGTGGCAGAATGAGCTTTGTTGGGGACATGGGATGGGCCCAGGGCTGAGGGGGAAAGGGAATGAAAACAATTCTAGGCCAAAGGACATGATCCCCACTGACAGTGAGGTGGAGAAAATATTCTCAGACAATATTCTTCTGTGAAGAGCAGAAGCACTATTCACCACTTGTTTTGTTGACACATAAAGTTGTTTTCACAGAAAGAAATGCAGCTGATGACTTTCCATTATATCTGAGCAATGCCCCCTAAACCATATGAGAGCTACTCTTCAGGACAGAAAGTAACTCAGCATTTTGTGATTCCAGAACTGTGTTTTACATGATCCAGTCCTTTATCATGCCTCAAGAACTGTGCCAGCAACAAGAGGCTCGTGGTCCCACGGTGCAGGCAATTCCCTAACATGCCAGCATTACCATTGCAGATTGTGCATTTTGCATCGTTGTTGACTTACTTTAATTTCCCTGGGCCTTGTCCATATCCCTTAGTCTCTAACTTCCTGTAAAAGTTCCTTAGTTTGGCTTCAAAATCTCGTTTGTAGGGGGCTGGGGCCCGGGCGTTGGCACGCTGAGTACCTGCAGAAGATAGCAAAAAAGGAGAGTGGAGTTGGCGCGCTGTGCTCACGCAGAGAGCACTATTGAGAAAGCAGCACCACGGCTACCAAGAAGCCAGACAGCACTCAGGGTTTCTGCATGGCTTGCTCTGCAAGCGGAAGCCTGCTGAGAAGCTTAGCCGGGCCCCTGGGTTGCCTTCTGGTGAGAATAAAGATCTCGTGTGAATGGTTCTGAGGGCAGCCACACGGTTCTGGAGTGAGCTCCCTGATCAGTCCCGTCATGCATGACTCAAGCGGGTTACTCATGTCTGATGCTAGCCATGCACCACGGAATCCCTCTGAATGCAATCTCAGCAGCGAGGCAGAAGTTACAGTGTGAAAGTGCAGGGTGCACAGAAAGAAACGCTTTCTGTGTACAAACCACTGAGGCTGGAGGGTGAGCTTGCGTCACACGCCCTGAGCTCCCTGCCCAAACAGCACCACACTAACTTCTTTCTGATATGCACTGTGCCTAAGAATGATTTCAGACACACAATTGTGTAACTTCCAATCTCAGGCAACTTATTTTAATATGAAAGTAGAATTCAAACACAACTGCAGAAGGCACCTGGTCCCTGCTCACCTAAGGAGTAATGCTGGGATTGATCACATTCTTAATGCCCCAAATTCAGTACCTACAGATTATCTGAAGATATTTATGGCACTCCATAGCCAAGGGTTATTAATAAAATGTGAAAGTGACCCAGTTTCTTCCTCTTTCACAGAAAAATCTGGCCCTGTGTCACAATGTGACGAGGCAGCAAGTTGGGACAATACACTGATGAGGTATTTGGAACTTGGACCCAGAGACATAACAGAAACTGCTGGAAGCTTCCACCGCATAGTTCTCATCAGAATGAAAACAAGCAGGAAACCCCTGCGTGTGATCTTGCTCATTACACACCCACACCGTGCAAGTTCATTTAGAAGTGATTTCACAAGTGAGCTGCACCATGGGTGTTATTCATTGCGACTTCTGTATTGAGTTCCACAACAGGCGCCCACAGGGAATCAGGTGCAGGGACATTGTGGCTGGGGAAACAGAAATAAAACAAACTAAACAATTAGAGACGAATTAAATCCTGAGCAAGACAATGTACAAACCACTGAGCAGGGGAAACAAAGTACAGCCCTGGGGCTGCACCAGACCCTGAAAGTTCGCTTTGTCTTCTCTATGGTTTAAAAGAATTTAGGGTATTTGCCAGCATTTAATAATTACACTGTATTTTAAGTTAAAATTTCAACTGTCAACTTTTTTTTCCCTTGATAATTATTTGGGGACTCTTTTTTAAGGCTGTGTGTCTGATTTATTTCACTAGCAATACAGTCTCAAGGCGATCATTTTGATAGCTTATTTTACATTCCAATTCTCAGGGATTTTTTTTAACTTAATAAAAATATTAACTTAAAGTTTCCAGGGAAGTGAATGGAAAGTCTTTTAACAGTTTATTCTTTTTTTAAAGAAAAGAGAAGAAAAGAACAATGGTATAAAGTTTTGAAACAAGATTGTAGGAGAGTAACAATGGTTAAAGAAGTTGCTTACCTACAAGATATAACACAGAAACTTGATCAAATGATATAAGCATACACCTTTCCTTTCAAAGAGCTAATAGCAATTAGTAATGTAACAACTGCCTTGTGTGTGTGTGTGTGTATTTTTTCTTTTTCTTTTCTTCTTTTTTCCTTCCCTCATTACAGTCTCTCTTTCTTTTTGAGTATTTTCTTCCTATCTCCCAATATCTATTGTGCATTTTGTGCCTTAGTTTACTCTTTCAGCTTCTTACATAATACAGACAATACTATATCCACACACGTCAGGCTGATCTAGTTCAGCTATGAGTTGAGTGCATCTGTGCACTCAATATCCAGGGTCTCTTCCAAGGGGCTTGCATCTTCTCAGGGTGATGCAGGCAGTGGGCGGTGCTCTCTCCCTCCTGGGTCTTTGCCCTGAACCCTGGGGAGCCAGGAAGCCACAGAGAGAAGCGAGTGCACAGATGGAGAGCAAGACAGAGAGGGTTGCAGAGAGGGCCTTGTGAGAAGCTCAGGGTGCAGTGGGACAGAAAGGCTCTTTTCCCCTGGGAGGGGACAGGGCTGCAGCAGTGGGAGAGTGCACCCTGCATATTCAGAGGAGACCGCACCACCCTGAGCATCGGCAGAAGTTAAATCAGCCGGGAGGGTTGGGGCCAAGGAATAGAGGACCTGGAAGGCCTAGCCAGTTTGCACACAAGCGGGGGACAGAGAGACCCAGTTCTAGAGCACAGGGGTAGCACACAGTGACATTTACTAAACAGTCATTTTCAGAACATGCTGGACAGAGGAGGGTGAGAAAGAGGGAAGGAGAGAGGGGAGGGAGGAGGCGCAGGTAGGAGCAGCTGCAGCAGCTGAGGCCTGTGAGAATGCCTAGCCAGGAGCACTGTGCACAAGGATAAGGGCTTGCGATGCAGGAGGTTCAGATGAAGCACGTCACTCTGGGGATCTTGAGAAAGCCTCACAAGTGTGGGAGAGGCTGTCACTGCTATGACCACCACCCTCATTGCCTGTGGCCAAGGACAGGTGCCACTTCCCATCCCATCACTGGGCAGTGACAGCAGGTTCAAGGCCTGTGCCAGGTCCCTCTGAGGTGAGGGAGGCACAGCTGCAGGCACGCTGAGCTGGAGATGACCGCACGCCCACATCTGCGGCATAAAAGCCCTGCACATGCAGTAGATTTCACTGTGCCATGTACAGAGGCAAACCCTAACTCCTACTTCCTGTCATCTACCTGATACTTTGCTCGTATTAGAGAACCGCGCAGTATTTAAGTTTGCATGTCTGATGTCTCCTGTACCCTGACCTCAAGGTGCATCTATTTTCCTACAAATGACTCAACCTTATCCTTCTTTATGGCAGAGTAGTATTCCATGGTGTGTAAATGCCACATTTTTTCATCCATTCACTGTTGATAGACATAGAGGCTGCTTCCCAGATTTAGCTCTTAAGAACTGTGCTCCAGCTGGGGAGATAGCTTGACCATCTAAGCACCTGCTTGGCAAGTGTAAGGACACAGGTTTGATCCCTAGTACCACATGCCATACTGACCCCGACCTGAGCAAGCCACCAAAACTGGGCATGGTGGCATGCACCTGTAATCCTAGCACTGGGGAGGCTGAAACAGGAGGATCACTACAAGTCTGAGCTATGTAGTGAGACCTTGTACCAAATATATTAATTAAAAAAAAAAAGAATTGTGCTGCTACAAATGTGGTAATGTATGGGTCACTGTAATATGAGGTCTTCCACTTGTTTAGGAAGACACTAGAAGGGGAACTGTGGGGTCCAGAGGACTTCTAGTCAAATTCTTAATACATGTCACATGCTACCACCAAGATCCAGGACAGACATGACGCTGCTTCCACTCTGGAAACCCAAAGTGCTCTTAGAAGACTGAGCGTTTGAATTGCAGGGCAGCCCTGACTCCAGGAGAAGCTCTAGGACACAGTGGCCACGCACACAGCACTTTATGATCCTCACAGTCTTCTGAAAGGAAATCAGCTATGCCAAGGCCAGTGCTACATCTGAGTGGTCACATGAAGGCCTGAACTCCTACACGGTGGGCATTAGCTAGTTACCAGAGGGAAACCACCTCAGCAATAGATATTGGGGCTTTTTCGCCCTGCCATGGTGCAGGACCAGTGGCCCTTTCAAAGAGCAGTGCTCCATCTGCAGTGTTGCA
Source organism: Ctenomys sociabilis (assembly GCA_004027165.1). Lineage (NCBI taxonomy): Eukaryota > Metazoa > Chordata > Mammalia > Rodentia > Ctenomyidae > Ctenomys > Ctenomys sociabilis. The sequence continues at coordinate 122,362 of PVKA01000204.1, forward strand.
AAGCTGCACCATATTGAATTGGAAGAACCATCTCCGAAGACACCAGAAAAATGTTGGGCTCAAACTCTTGAGAAGCCAGGGTGCTTGTGGCCATGGCATGTGGCCATGCACCTGGGTGGCTTTGAGGGTGGCCCTGCACTGGCTCCTCCAGAGTTTGGCTTGGCAGACACAAATCCCACTCCATGCCTCCATGCTAAGGTGGCCTGGAAGCACGTTTTTTCTGGGCTCATTTAAAAAGTACACACTGTGATATATATTTTTTCTTTTTTCTGTTACTGATCAAAATCAAATCATCCAGCACTACTGCAATTTCTGGGAGACTTTTCTGAAATACAGCTCAGCACTGGAACTTCAGGGGACAAAACTCAAAACCCCCGCATCCTTGAACTGAAACAGCTGGCAGAGTAGTAGCCCCTGATGTGCTGGCTTTCCACTCCAAGAGCACGAGAGGGCCTCAGGCTATTTTTCAAGCTTATGGATATTCATGAGCACACAATTTATTGAAAACAGCAACTTGATGTGCCAATTTAGGAAACTCCTTGTGGTCAGGAAATGCCAGAAGGTGCCCCAGCGGCCGACACCCTGGCTGCACCTGCGGGAGGACGCAACTGACTAAAAATAAAGCTATGTCTGCCGGAGGCTGGGAGGAGAGGGAGAGCAAGTGGGCAGCTGAAAAGAGAGAACCGGGTGAGGACTGGAACGTGCAGCCGTGAGATGAGAAGACTCTGGGCAGAGAGACAGAGGGAAGAAGAAGACCCCACTCCAGGCGCCCTCCCCATGCTGCCCGCGACACTGCCATCCAGAGCCCTTCGTGACTTCCGGCCCCTTTGAGGCTGATCCTCCCCTGGAGTGTGAGACAGCACCGGTCCTAGCTTCTGGACGGCCCAGCTCCGCACCCAGGTCCCCGGCACAGCGCTTCCCCCAAACCACAGAGCACCCTTAGGCAGAGAGCAGGAAGACGCTGGATGCTCTTACAGAGTTTCAGCAAACAGCGAGTTAAACAAATTCTTATGTGCTGAAAATCACAGCTTTGGTTACCTGGAAAATTCACATAAGAGAGAAAATCTCCAAAAATATTAGACGAATTAAGTGTTATTGAATTTAAATACCTAGAAATGTGCTGCTTCAACAAACGCCCAGGCCCCCTCTTTGGCACAATGAACCACGTGGCATAAATGCAGCTGGGCTTGGCGTGATAATGGTGTTACAAAAATGGGCCTCACATTCCCGAATTTGGACAGATTTTAGGTGAGCACTTGAGCAGCTTGAAAAGCAGTGAGCTACAGTTTCCAAAGCCCTTCTCTGCTGTGCTTGCAAGTACTCTCGGAACAGCGGGGAGGGTGGAAGGAGCAGGTTCTCGGGCACTTGGCAGCAACCACCCAACTTTATTACGGTCATAACCTCCCAGTATCATTCTCACACTGCTGAAAAGGGTGAAACTCTAGTCACAAGAAAAAGGATCAGGTCACTTTATTTAAAAAAAAAAAATCTGTTTGGAATGTTGCTTTTACAAGACCTCTAGGGATATTGCTAGGTGAGGAAGCTATTTTATCTAAAGACACAAAAGATTCTTCCATGGTCAAAGCGCAGCTGCTGAGTTCGGCCTTGGCACGGCTGCAGCTTATGCTTGCTGTTAGCCGGCAGCACATCCCGATCTCAGTATGGGTCAGTGTGGGGTAACTCCTCCTGAGACCACTGCAGGCAGGGTCGCAGTTTGGGTGTGCTGGGGCTACACGTGTCCTTGGAAAACACCTCACGCTAAGTCTAGGTCCCCACATGCATCTGCTCTCCCCCATGAGTGCTGCGTGCAGCTGCGATCCTGGGTGAAGAGGGGAAGGTGGTCAACGTTTACGGCGCTGCCATGGCTCAGAAGCGCCCGGCCCAGCCCCAGGGCTCGGCTCTCTGGGCCTGCAAGAGCCTCGAACTGGTGATCTGCTCTTTCTCTGGGAGGACAGGCCTCAGGAAAGGCTCGTGAAGGACAACCTTGACTGTCACAGGCAATATCCCACATGGCGCCATTCCCCTTCTTCCCAGGTGTCTTCCCAAGAGGGTTCGGGGGCGCCCTACCACTGTGACACATACACACCCATGCTGAGAGCAACACAATCCACAATAGCTAATCTTGGAAGCAGCCCATGGGTCCATCCACAGACCAGCAGATTTATAAGACTGGTATTTACAAGCCATGGAGTACTTCTCTGCCATAAAGAAGGATAAACTTGAGTCATCTGCAACAAAGTAGGTGCACCTTGAGGCCATAATATACAGTGAAACAAAACAGACACACGAGCTTAAACATCACAGTCTCTCTTACACAAGAAACCCAAAGAACACACATGAAAACAAAAGGCAGATATGAGGAAACAGGAAGATAGATCTTTTGCCAATGGGAAAGAAACCAAAAGGTGGGGGTGGGGCCGCCCCGTGACCTCCACAGACACAGGCTCCGCCCCCACCCTGAGACCCTTTCCCTTCCGCCTCTCCGGCTGGTCGTGTTTCCTCCACACTGCACGACAACAGTGTCCTGCGTGCCTGGCCCAGCATTGGCTTTCCGCCGCTTTGTAATGGGTCTTCGCACGGGGGCAGCCAGCCCTACTCAGGTTCCGGGGATTTACGGCACCACGCTTCTCAGAGCTGATGGTCTCTGGTCAGACCGGATCCTGCCTGAGCCCGTGAGCACCTGTGAGCCGTGCCGGCCAGAAGCCCGGCTACCCCAAAAGGCTCTGCTAAGCCGAGCACAGAACGTGTGGCAGGCCTCTCGCTCCTCCCCGCCTCAGCCCAAGCCTTCAGCCCCGGGTTCCCCTTGTCCCCCTGTCTTCTTTCCTGTCTGGTCTCCTCTGCTCCTGCTCTTCTGGGCTTCCCTGGCCACTCAACTCCCAACTGTGTCCTATGCGCCCTTCATGGCCATCTTTCCAGTTCTCTGGGGATATCTCCAATCTGACAGGCCGAGGATTTCTCTGCAAGGTGGACCCTAAGCCAGTCTTGTCGTCACCCGTTCCTTCTTTCGTGGTAAGCGGTGCTCACACCTGCTAGCCACACAGCGCCAGAATCCGCCTCCTTTCTTCCGCACCTCGGCACACACTCCCATCCTCTGCATTCCCTGACTCCATTCCCTGCCTCCTGTCACAGGCCTAAGGCAACCACCTGCAAGCGCCCAGCCCAGCTGAAGGAAGAACCAATTCCACACGTTCCCAGGGCTGACTCACCACCCTTCAAAGGCAGGGAGAGTGTCGCTGTCCTCTGCCACAGGCCCAGCTCCCTGCTTGATCATAGCTGGATGCCTAATAAACCTGCGCTAATGGACCTTTTCCTGTTTGGGGGTTCAATGAGGATGCAGTTTTGTTATCACAGCCGCATGTGAGACAGGAACCCAGAGCAGCCTCCAGGGACACATGTGAAGCCTGGATTTCTTTCTACTGAAGTGGGCTTTAACTCTGGTATCTGTTAACTGTGCACGGCACTGCCCATCAGTGAGCGTGTGTGTGATGCTCTGCCAGCATCAACTCTACTCTCATCAACCCACTCGCTTGCTCAGCCCAATTTCCTTCTTTCTTTTTTTTTTTAATTTTTTTTCAGCCCCATTTCTGACCATTTCTCCATGAACAGTAAATTCACCTACCCCATTAGTCCTTAGTTTACATTTATCTCGGGCCGGGCATGGTGGCGCAGGCCTGTAATCCCGGCACTCGGGAGGCTGAGGCAGGAGGATTGTTGTGAGTTTGAGACCAGCCTGAGCTACAAAGTGAGCTTAAGGCCAGCCTGAACTGCATAGTGAGACCTTGTCTCAAAAAGACCAAAAAAACATTTACTTTTATCTCTTTCAAAGTGTCAGATTTACAAATGCGGGCTCTAGCTGCTCAACCACCTGCTTCTACTTTCTCAATCTAAAGCAGTTAGTTGACCCTACAGGATAAATAGCCAAGTCCATTGCATTGAATGCCTTACCTTCTATTTTATGTAAATTCCATTTTATTTCTTGATAGTGATATTTTGTCATTGTCTCTCCAATCTGCCTCCCCAGTGGAACTTTTTAAACCCCAAAACAACTAACATACCATACTATTTTGTGCCTTAGCATCTTCTGAGGTGTGCTTGGTCCTCTCAAACATCCTCAAAGCCAACTGCATGTGTGAGCACATCTCACTACTGACCCCAATTGCCAGCTCATTATCTGTCCAAACAAGTCCCTGTGGGAACAAGCCACTCTAAAGGGACAGCAGCTCCCACACAGCAGCAGCCCGGCAAGCCCTGAAAATAGACCCGTGCTTCCTGCGGTCCTTGTGAAGGACAGGGTAACCCATGCCCAGGGCCCTGCCTGCAGCAACGGACTCACCTGGTGAGTTCTGGGGCGAGGACACAGGGGAGCCACGTGGGGACTGACAGTAGCTGGGGTGCAGTAAGGCGTGTGGAGGCACGTAGGACATTATCTCTTCTTCAAACAAGCTGGGGAGACAGGAAGCAAAGGACATACTGTAGTCAACGAGATGTTTCCCTGGCCAGTGGGAAAGTCACCCCTCATGCCAACCTGTCCCACCAGAGGCTCCCTCTGCTCTCTTCTGCCAGGATCTAGAGAACTCAGTTCCTTCTATGATTTAATTAATTAATTAATTTATTTATTTTTGTATTTTAGGGAAGGGTCCATAGGGTGTTCAGGGTGTCACTTCCAGATCAGATTCACAGCGATCCACCTGTTTACAGTCTCCCAAGAGCTGTGCATAGGCACACACCACCACGCCCAGTCTCAATTGCAGTCTCAGTGTGCCCTGGGGGCGGGGCCATAATTTTGTATTTTGTAGCATACATTTATTATCTATCTATTTATCTGCATACAGAGATAAGTAACAGGCAATTTTACGTTATGCACTGTTAAAATTATATAAAGCTATGTAAGTACATGGCATTCTTGAGATCTTTTCTTATTCAAAAATACTGTACTGGTTCTGACAGGCATGTGGATAATTAGGACCCACAGTGCTGGTTCTTCTTGCTGGCTAGAGAGCAGGCAGTTCTATGAATGAATCAGTTTCCTCGTGTCCCTCTTGCACAACTGTGTGTACTATCAGCAGTAGTATAATGAGCACTCTTTCTGTGTCAGTTTGTGACTGTGTAAAATAATATCTTAAGAAAAAGAAGAGCCATCCTGCCAGCATGCTTGTGCCTTCCAGCTGTGCAAGATTAGAACTCCAAGGCAGGTACAGAAGTTGCAATTCCATCTAGCCCCACCCAGACAGTAGGAGATATGCATGTATTTCTCTTTTATTGTCATATTTCTTGATTTTTTAATCTAATAGTGAGAAGCAGCATCTCATGATCTGCAATGGCATCTTAGGATTATGAGCTCGTTAGCATCTCTTCATGAGCTTACTGGCCATGTGCGCCTCCCCCTTTGTCTTTGCATATCTTTGATTATTTTTCTTTTGGCTCTCTTCTTTTAAAGCAATTTCAGGGCACTCTTCATCCATTCATGTCTCTGTGCTTTATGTGTTGTGACTGTTGTTCTCCTAGTTTATCACCCTTCGTCCTTGTGTGTGATAGTATCTTGCATTATACAAACTTACATTTACGGGGCCAAATTTGCCAGTAAGATCTGAGATCTGCAAGAAGGTCCTGCTTTACATGACTGGTGTCACTGAGTTATTTACATGGAACAATTAATAAAACTCAAGATCATTTAAAAGCCCTTGTGCTTATGAGGGTCATAACTGTAATAATTTTATAGGGGCTTTTTTTGAATTAAATAATGTCCTAGAAGTACACTGTGATTTGCTAACAAAGCACAGTTGTGCCAAGAGTGATTTTTCCTTTTTAACAAATAGAAAAGCTACAAAAGCAGGTACCAACCCTTACTCTGTATGCCACAAGAACACTGAGTTCACAGGCACTGATTGAAATGGCTCAAATTCCAAAATGCTATAAAAAATAATGAACTGGAGATATGAATTAAACACCTACATTTTCACTAATCATTAAATATTACTTTTAAATAGGCACATATAACACATTAGTTCGTTGCATACTATTAAAATAATAAATGTATTTGGTCACACTGAAGTGAAATAAAAGCCTAGAACTGAGCACATATTTTTACATGATAATCACAGAATAAACATACATGAGTGTGTCTTACATGCTTCATCCATGACCCATGAAGCTTCAGACACAAGCTTATTCCTCAAGTAGGACAATGTGTCCTTGCTCTTCCTAGAAGAGTTTCAGATTTTGTTTTTTGCAGTACTGGGAATTGAACTTAGGATCTTGGGCTTGCTAGGCAAGTGGTTATTCTATAGAGCTATATCCCCAGCACCTTGGATATTTTTTAATTCAACCACATAACACACAAATTCAAGCAATATGTGCTGTTTATCAAAGCACACCTATTCTAAGGTCTGGTGCAATAAACTAATTAAGAAGATCCACCTAAAGATGATTTAGTAGGCCAGGGATATAGCTCAGCAGCACAAGTGCCTGCCAGGGAAGTGAAAGGTCCTGAATTTGTCTCCAGCACACACACACACACACACACACACACACACACACACACACAAAGATGATTTAATAAAAAGATGTAAGGAATAATCATATTTTTTTACTAATTCCAAGAGCAGAACTCACAGCTTAAATAAAACAAATTTATATTTCTAGAATGAAGCAAGAGTTAGATCCTAGCCAGAATTTTGTAGTAAGATTTTAACACAAACCCAACTTGGAACACCCTCTGATATGTGCAGGCCATCTAGCAAGCTGTGTGGTGCTTTCAGAATTAGCTCCGTGGCCCGCAGCAGGCACAGCTCTGAAGGAGATGGGACAACCTCCATAGGAGCTGCTTGGAATCAGGAGTACAGAGCCACCGAGGAGAGCAATTCTGTCCTTCCCAGTTACGCTTCAACTCCACACTAAAAACCACTTTTTTGGTAACCATCAAGAGGACAGTCAAAGCACAGCAACTGTTGTGGTAACTATGGAGCAGAGGGCCGGAAACGGCCAGGTCAAGAACTTCATGAGAAACTTGAGTGGGTTTGTCAGCACTCAGGATAAACAAAAGTAGAGCCTTCCTGGCTCAGGGCGACGGCCCCCCAATTCTGAGCTGACCTCAATGGTGGGTGTCCCACCCACTGGGCAGAACATAGCATTCTTTTATTCTGGCTCCCTACATTTGAGGGATAATAATAAAAATAAGAAAATCTTTTGAAAACCTGACAGTTTCCCTTACCCACTATTTTAAAATTGAAAACCAAAGTCAATCTAACCATCACAAATGAAAATGCGACTGGTTGTTCATACGAAGGGCTGTCAGGTTGGCAGTGAGTCCAGGGGCCAAATTTCAACTTTCTGATCTGCTTTCCCAAGCCTAACTCTCAAAACCACAGAATAAATAAACAATATCTTGAATCAGCAAAAGGACACAAAGCACATTTTGAAAAAAGAATTGAAAGAAAATATAAATACGACCTCTTTCCAACACTGAGGGGTCGCATGAGGACTTCACTTGGTCACCCCCCCAATCTGCTCTGTGGGGGACACTGACGAGTCTCTACACAGTCCCCTCCATGCCACATCCTTTACAGCAGGGGAACAGAGGCAAAATGAAGTGAAGCCCCCAGAGCAGCACCCTAAATTAACATGATTATTTCCTTGAGTCTCTGAGGTCAAAAGGGACATTGTGAGGCTACCAACACAGACATGTTACTTTCCAGAATGTTCCACTGTAGCTGCCAAGAGAGGGCTGTCACCATAGGTCCCAGTGTCACCTACCTCAGCAGCATCACAAGGTCCGCATCGCTCGAGAGGCGCACCAATCCTGGGGTCCCTTCCGTTCTGATAAATTGGATCTTCTCCCTGTTGAGACAAAGAAGTGGCTCAGAATACCCAGGACAGGCTTTTGGAGGGTAACCCAGTCAGCGATCAGGCACGCTGTCCATAATGGCCACAGCAGGTCTTGGGGTTGCAGACGCGGGAGCCACTCTGTGATCCCCAGGCATGCACGTCCCCAAGCCGCACAGTCCCTGCCCGAGAGCAGGATGTCATGAACATCCACACCTCCTCCTTCTAACACAACATGGGAGGTTGCTTGATCGGCTGGACATTTCGTACCTAAGTGCCACGAGGGGCAGCAGTGCTGTCCAGCCCACACATCCACTTGGCACGGAGGCCAGGGGTCAGCCTGCACCTCAGCAGCAGCCATGTGCTGTGCGGCTGCTCCTCTAAAAAGAAGGGCTCACCCCTTGCTAGTCAAAAAAGAGGGGCAAAGGGATGTGACATTTCCCTGAGGATTTACCTTTGGAAGCAGATAGTACTGATGCTGTATGACTCAGTATAAAAGCTCATGGCTTTTTAAATGAATGAGAAACTGTAGCACTGTTTAGTTACGCAGTTGGTGAAGCAGATTGTGCACCTACTTGCACGTGTATGTGCAAATTATATACACGTATATATACCTGCACCATATAGATCTCCATCAAACGGAACAGCATCAATGCCATAGCTAACGTTTGTTTTCATCACCTTATAAAAAGGAATACAGCATGCTGTGAAATTAGGTGCCTAATTTTACTCTGAGCATCAAGGACAATATATTCTGATCACTTAGCTACTAAGCAAAAATTATTCTTTGGTATCTTCATTTAGATTTAGTTCTTATCCATAGAGCATCAGGATTTTCTACTTGACTGTCATAAAGTTCCACTGCATTTTAGATTTCCTAATTCCAAGTTAGACAGTGGTTTCCTGACCAGAAGGCAAGATTTACTTGTTTAGATGGAAAATTCCCCAGTTCACAGAAAGTAGCCTGCCCCTAAGCATGCAGCTTACAAGGCACAATGCAGAGCTAAGACCTCGCTCTCTTCCTCCTAGGTTCTTCTAACACAATCAACGTGTTAGTAGGAGAAGCGCTGGATCATCAGTGGTGGACAATTGTCTTTTCTATCCTTTACTGCCAGAGCTAATTAATATTCTTTAACAAGGCTGAAGAAGTGAGTAGTGGGCGTGTGTGGAGAGGAACTGCTGGCGTAGCCTCCCTCGAGCCTTCCGACAGCAGCGAGACCGGAGCCACAAAGGACACTTCCTCAGGGATGGGTTGTGCACCTGAGGGCCTGTTTCCTGCTGAATGGCCTCTCTGGTAAGAAATATAAACAGTGGTGGGCACGCCTGTCATCCCAGCACTCAGGAGGCTGAGGCAAGAGGATCATTGCAAGTTTAAGACCAGCCTAGGCAACAAAGTGAGCTCAAGGCCAGTCTGAGCTGTATAGTGAGACCCTGTGTCAAGAAGAAAGAAAAAAACTACCTTGGAGAAAAATGGACAATTGCTTAACCAAAGTACTTGTACTAGGTTTAGTAACTTTTGTACATCATCTTGGAGAATCAGAAGCTCTCTGCAATGCAGTCTAGCTCCTTAGTTTGCCATCCCAATGAAACCTGGCAAACTGGCTGAAACGAAACAGCAGGCAGCGTGCCCTGCCTCCTACCTGCCTGAGTGGAGGGCTCTATGAATGGGCCGAAAGTGTGCATTCTGGACCATGGCCCACAGGTTTCCTGTGAATAAGAAAAGTGTCACAGCCCCAGGAGTCACACAGATGGAGATGCCTGGAAAGGAAGGGGAGGAGGGAAGTGTGCCGGCTGGGAAACTTTCCACCACGCCTCGGCTACGCACTGCTGGGCAGAAGAGGCAGAGGGCCAGGCTCTGGGCAGGGATACACCGGAGGCATGCTGCGGAGTCTCCAGGCTGTCGCAGCGACAGCCAGGGCAGGTGGGGCATGCCGTCTGGTGTGCTCTCTCATACTAATATTCACTCGGTTTTCAGCAGTGTTTTCTGAGCACCTTCCATGAGTGAAGCACGGTCCCACACCAGGAGCTCCACAGGGCTCGGAACAAAATCAGAAACCAAAAAGCTGTGGCGCAGCAGGAGGTGAAGTCAGTGGCGATCCCAGGGTTAGATGAAACTATAAGCTGTCCCGTCCATGGACCACGCTCTCAAGGCCATGTCCCGGTCTAGGAAGACTCTTGTGAAGTACTTTCATATAGAAACAAGGGCAAGACTTTATGAACAGCCCAGAGAGCATCTCAAGGCAGAGGAAGACAAGGAAATAGGCCTGTCTCAGAAATCCTCAGAAATGTTATATGTTTTCTGAGAATGAAAAAGGAACTGTTCCCGGTTATCAGATATTTGCCCAATTTTCTGCAGAGCAATGTTTCTCAAACCCATGTCCTTGTCTATGAGAAATCTTCAGGTAAGATCTTAAATTCTGCAAGGATTTTTAAATTTTGTTTCCATGCTGTGATCAAAATAGCTAAAGTGATAGAAGTGAATTTGTGTGCCACGGATGTCGGTGGCTGAGTCCTGCCACGCGTGACTCAGCGGCATATGTGCACTGATAGGGCTGTGGCCGAGCAAGAGAACAACTCGGGACTCATGGGGACTAAGCAAGGAGGGGGCTGGGCTGGTGGCCCTCGGGTAACCTAAGCAGCCGTGGGCTAAGGAGAAAACACGAGAGACTATAGAAGGGAGCTCTGCACACATGCTCAGTAATGCACTAAGATGTCACGGCTTCTCCCAAGATCAACAACCAGGCAGCAGCCTACAAATAAAAAGGTGGTGGTGGTCCCCGCCCAACCTGGGCCACTTGTGACCATCGGTTCTTCCTCAGTATTAGACCGTGGGACACACCATCAAATATACTTTATAAAATGGGGAATCAGTAGCTACAAAGGAAACATGGTGACTGCTGAATGCCACGGATACATGAGAGGCCACGACAGACAAAATAAAATGAAGCAGATCAAACAGAAGCGAGCCAAAAGCACAAATGTGCCTTGTATGGACAACGGCCTCTACGTTGGTAGTTTGGCTTCTGAAAAACAAACTGTCCTCACCTGACGTATTATCAAGTGCTACTAATTTTCTTAGTTTCTACATAACTTGTGTATCTTTTGGCTTATGGTTTATAAAATCTGTAAGCCTAAGAACTCTGCACCTACACACCTGTGGTTCAAGTCCATGTGATGGGTTTGCAAGATTTCTTCTACTCTTAAAATTAAAAAAAAAAAAAATGCTTCAACTCAAATTTCCATGAGTTCATGGGGTTTTGGAGTTCATCACGAGCTGGAGATGTGCTGGTGGGGATTTATCTGCCTGGGGATTCTGAGCACTACTGCAAGATATTTATCGGGCTTACTGGGGGAGAAGGGTTCTGTGCCTGAAGGAACGCTTGTAGCCCTAGAGGGTGGCATGGGGATTCGGAGCTCTGCTGCACTGTGGCTCCCGGTCTCCAGCTCCCACTGCCGTGCTGTGCCCACGGCGTGCGCTTGACAAAGGCGGGCAGGACACACAACCGGGGGCTCCTCCTCACATTCTTCTCCATGTTTGGAATAAACAGTCTCGCTATCATGTTCTGCTGTGATGGGGAAAAGGGGAGTCAGAAAGCTGGTGTCACGTGGTTTATTGAACCAGAGCCCTCCAAGGGAAGTGCAAAGACAGGTGAAACGGCAATCTTTTTTTCTTTCTTTTAAGAGGCAATGTTTTAATAGGAAAACCCACAGCTGTTAAAACACAGTGCTGAACTGCGTGGTGTGGCAGTGTCAGGCGAAAGTCCCCAACTAGCTCTGTCACTCAGATTAACAATGTTTGGGCTGCATGACCACTTCCTCCCCACATGGAGCCACTGCAGGAGACCAGGGCAAGCAGAAGATCACCCGAGGACAAGGAGCACAGACTCAGGCTGGAATTCCCACAGGAAACAGGCTTCCCGAAGCCCGAAAGGGCGTGTGCTCCCACTCTGCAGATTCAGCTCAGGGACACGTTACGAACCCACGGTCTCGCACCTGCTTGAGGGCAGTATGGACAAGGCAGCAACTTCCGCATGACCTGAAGTCAAGAAAGGAACCTGAGCACAGACCATCACACTCATCCTTACAGGCAGCAGACGCCGTCTGCTACCGACAGCCAAGCAGTGAAGACGCTCACTTTTCCTTCTACCTCTCATGCCACAAGTTAGATTTGGACACTTAGCTCCTTACAGCTATCAGGTTCTTAGGAAGTTAGAGGAGTCCATGAATTAAGAGTCAACTCTGTTGCAAGTGGGTATAAACCATCTCCAGGCCAATAACTAGGAATTAAGTCTCTTTGCCTGTAGCCTCACCTTAAGCACAATTTAGTATACAAGTAAAATACTTAGCCCAGGGCCTACCTCGTATAAGACTTCGAAAATTTGAACTACTGCAGAGATTCTCATGCAGGCCTCAGGATTTTGTCTGTTTTACGACAGTGTGATCCGTCCATCAAGAGGTTTAACTAGACTTCCTAAGAGCCACTTGGTCTGTTCCTGCTGCTACAAGCCACTCTCTGTTCCTGTCTGCCCACCCCGCACAGGTTTGCTGAGGACCTCTGGGACACGTGCTAGGTAAGAAACTGGCCTCCCCATAAAATCAAACTAATGCTGTGAATCTCAAAGGGATAATCCCTGGAAGGACTTACAGTTCTCACAGTTCAGCAGATGAAAAGCGTTGATTTTCAATAAAGCAAAATTCTATAGAGTGGTTCTCCTGCCCATGACCTCACTGTCTAGTATTTTGGTTACTAGTGGTCAACTATAGTATAGCTTAGAAATATTAAATAGAGACTTCCAGAAATTGATGCATTTTTACATAGCTTTCATTATAATTATCCCAACTGTTCCATTTTATTAGTAGCTATTGTTCATTTCTTGCCATCTCTAATTTATGAATTAAACTTCATCCTGAGTATGAACACATGAATGACCTCACAAGCTGTATGGGGTTCTTTACTCTCTGGGCCACCAGCATCCCCTGGAGTATGTGCTCTGCAGGTGGGGGAACCCTTTCAGCAGTACTATTCTGGACTCTATAAAAGGAGTTTAGTTATCATGCCAAATGGACCTACCTAGGATACATTTCTCCTGAGGCATTTTAATAGTTCGAACTGTAGGCCCATCTTTATTGTGAAGAATGAAGAGCTAGGATATACTGGAGTCTATAACTAGAGGTGTATAATTTCTTATGAATTATATTTTATTACACATTTGATAACAAGTGTTTAATCAAAAGTGTATTTTATAATTGAAAGTATACTGCTATTCCTTGTCAATTAACTTGAAGAAAGAAAGATGCCAGAAAATGCACAAAAAGTGCTTACTAGGAAGCACTTGCAACGGGTTCTAAAACATCTATTCTTCTACTCTTAGGGGATGGAATATCTCCACAGGCCTATAGGAAGACGTAGGCATCTTCATGCACCTCTGGATGGCTTCGGAGGTTTCCTCCCTGGCACTGGGACCCTCACGAGCTCTGCTGAGTCTCGTTCAGCCCTGTGTCTGAGTGTGGAGTGCTACACTGTGTAAGAATTTAGAGAAATACTTCTTGCAAGACTCTGTGCAAACAGCCCTAGAAAGCCTTCAAGGAAGCTGATCAGGGAGCCAGAGTGCCCCAGGTGTAGTTCAATTACGCACACAGGTGACATGCTTCCACGTAGTCCTATGATCATTCTCCAGGCCAATGGTTTGCAAGAGGGGCAAATTAAGTGGAGTCCTGGTGACATGATCAAGAATGAAAGTTGACTACGAATACTTCCATTTCATTTCACTGTGCCTACAAAGGGCCAAGTGCTTTGTGTGGGTCATGTCATTTAATCTTTCAAAGAATGGTGCAAAGCTAGAAATCCTATAATTTTAGGGTGACACCCTGCAGGCTGTAGAATGCCTCCTTCCATGATGAGTAAACTGCAGAGGCAGAATGTGCAGACCTAGGTCTGTCTGACCCCAAGTCTGGACTCTTACAATCAATACCTTCCTAATTTCTGAGTCATGACACTGGTCTCCAGAAAAAGGCAGACTTCTACCAGCACTTTCCAATCTAACGATTTCTAATTTAATAATCATGCTGTGCTGATGGCCCACTGGAGAATGAGAATCCATTTTATACTATTTGAATTTATTATAGGACATATCCGATGATTGCCATGCAACCCAGACACGTGAATGATCAGTAAGCAAGTTTAGAGAAGGACCCAGACACGGAAATGGACAGCAGTCAAACTTTCCAATACTTGAAAAAAGAAAAACAAAGTTCATCAGGAAGTACAGAAGTAAATTCATGCTGTCATTTATTAATTTGTACTGGGAATTGAACTCCGGACCTTGTGCTTAGCCAGGCACTGTGCAGCTGAACTATATCCCCAGCACAAATTCATGCTATTTGGATCAAAGAGATCAGAGGTGTAACTGAAATTAATATTTTCAGCCCAATACTAAATGTGGAAAAATTCATTTGCTGTAAAGTTGGACAAGAAATAGGCTAAAAATTTTGAACACTGCATATCAGCTGGCTTGTAGAACTTCTTCATTATTTGATCATTTTAAAATGGGAAAAGTATTATTTTTTAAATTAGGAGTAAAATTAAATTACAATAAAGCTGCAAGGGTCTCAAAATGGAGTGATAGAAAGTCTGAGTGCTACGAATCTAAAACATGTATCATTTGCCTTTTGTGGCTCAGAATTTCTTGGCCTCCAAGTTACTGTTTTACAAATGACATAAAATGCAGAATGGCCTGATTTATGCACGACAAGAGTAGCACTGATGGCATTCTTGGACAAAGCAACCGAGAGTATCACAGATCGCATTCTTGTGGCAAGGGAATTTCCACATCAGTCAGAGAAAAATCATCTTCAGGCCCAAAATAATGATCGCGGACGCCTGGGGTGATCAGGCCTGGCCTGCAGTGGATTTACTTAATAATCACAGAAGAAGGAGTTCTCAGCTCAGTGCAAGTCCTTGTCATGGCAGAATATTGCAGAAGTGGCAAGCTCCAAGTTTCATTGAATTTGCATGCAGCATACTCACCTACGAAGTATTCAGTTACTGTAGATGACTGCGTTGGTAATCGGAAAGCCAATCAGACCTCACATGTCAGCCCTTGCCCTCGTACCGCTGCATCTGCATGCCTGGCATGAGGGACAATAACCTGAAGCACTCATGCACGCATGGCAGAAGAAGTGAGGGAAGTGATGTCAAGGTTGCAGGGGAAGGCGAAGGCCAGGCTCTGCTGCACGAAAACTCATAGCCACTGCACAGGACACACATACAGTGCAGTTCTGGGGGAGAAGGAGCTGCTCGTGGACACAACCTGTGTCAGCAGCTCGCTACCTTCGGGTACAGAAGAAACTACAAAAAGGAAAAACACAGAATACATCCTCATTCTGTTAGGGAGGAAACAAGAACAGTCATTTTAGTGCCTGTGACAGAGAGAAGGAAGACTATCGTTATGGTTTAGATCTGAAAACGTCTCCTTGTCTCCTGTGTGAAGAGGTGACTGGATCTCGAGGGTGCTTTGCTCCTCAGAGGGTTCTTGAATGGATGAGTTTAGGGTGCAGCGTACCCTTAGGAGGGGACACCTGCCAAGGAGGGTCCCTGGACCATGTCCTGAAGAATGCATGCTCAGCCGGCCGACCGCTGCCTGCTTCCTGGCTGCCGCTGGCTGGCAGCTTTTCTCTGCCACAACCACCTGCTGTGCTGTTTCCACCTTGCAGCCACCAACCAGAGACTGACCCCTCCGCAACTGTGAGCCCAAGCATGCTGCCTTCCCTCTCTCCCCAGAGGCAGAAGAGCAGCAGGTTGGCCCAATGGTGGACCAGTGTCCAAGAACCAGAATAAAACTTTTCTCCTTCAATGTTAATTAGGTGTTTTGTGCTCGTGGTGAAAGGTGGCCATTGCCCTGTGCTATCATGAGCACCACGATACCATGAGGTTAATAAACCCAGCAGTTACCCCGCCCTTGCCCTGGTGGGAATATTCCTTATGATGCAGTTCTTAACTGTACGAAACAGAATGTTCCTCAGACACACAAACTTCCCCTTTCTGTTGCTATGATAAGCAAAGTGCCTGACTACTGCAGAGGACTTGACAGTGCGGCGTGACCCGTGTTCTGGGTAAAAGGAGAGGCGCTGGCTCACTGGTTGAAGCCCTACTTCCTCCAGCTGTCACAGCTGCATTATTTCCATGGTCAAGTTCTGCAAAGAGTTTTTTTTTAAAGATAAAGAGATGCAGACACATTTCAAAATCTATCAACCAAGTTCTTAGTAAGATATCATCATGTAAGATCTACTTAGAAGAAAGACTGATTCACTGAGGATTCCACTAAAAAATCAAAAAACCTTTAGTGATTGTGAGCAGATTATAGACGCATAAGACTCTAAAAAGCAGGAAGAAAACAAAAACCAAGCCAGAAGCTCCCAACTGCTTTCCCTAGTTGGACTCTGCTAAGGTTCTGCCGAGTCCTTAGAGAACAAAGATAAAGTTTGGTCAAATTCAATAGCTCCATAGTCCCAAAGGCTCAGATTTAAAGATATGCTCATTGTTTTAAATTATAAGGCACAGTTTGCTCCTTAGAGCACAGTTGAAGAGCTTCTTGTTTCCTACTCTTGAACGAGGCTGGGGCACATTAAGAGAAGAAGCCATTACCTGGAGGGCACATACGTGCGTGCATACGTGGGTGTGTGAGGCACATGTTTGGGTGCTGTGGCTGGATGAGGAGAGCCGACAGAAAACAGAGTCTCTTTATTTTGCAATTAGCAAAAACAGGAAGAATTTTGTTTGTTTAGTTCTGAGGTTTGGACTCTAAAATCTTTAACTCGACCACTGAGAAATGCATTTCTGCAACTTCATGAACCAAAATGTCTTACTCAAGTTCCCCAGGGGCCATGGGCTGCCGAGTGGATGCCACAAAAAGCAACCACAGAATCCACACTTAGGTAATTTTTTTTATTTTTACTTTTTCTGTGTGTGATCTAGAATATCAAGTTTGTAGGGGGAAGCGCTCACAAACAGCAGTGTCTATAAGGTACTTGAAATTTTGTGTAATTTTAGCCTTTAGAAGCTGTAAAAGTGGTAACAAGTTTAAGACATGAGAAACTGAGACAATCATATTAATATCTGGTAATTTGTTTTCAAACTAACAAGTTATCTATTCCATATTCATTGTACACAAAGTACTATTCTAGATACTGGATTAGTAAGAAGGATAGTAATTTGGATGAGATTTGTATTTGTATATTATTAAATTATTCACATAATCTAATTGGAAAATGAAGCATAAAAGTTTAAAAATCAAATTAAAGCATGAAAGCCAATTAGTAAAAAGAGTACAGAGCACAGTTTGATATAGTATAAGGTTAATAGTCAACACAGTGTCTAAACCGGAAGTTCTTGCTCCTGGAAGTGCCATAAACATGAGATAGAGAAAATAATGTCTGGGCTTCACTCCAGACCTCTAGATTTAAATTTCTGGGTAGAGTATAGGAGTATAGATTCAGAGAAAGGAAGGGGGTCTGCAGCCCATTTTTATTGTGAGATGAGGTCTTGCTAAGTCATTAAAGTTGGGCTGGAATTTTTGATCCTCCTGCTTCGGCGTCCCAGAGCGCTGAGATTACAGACATGTGCCACGACACCTGGCTGGAATTTTACATTTTGCAGGCTAACCCATTTCTACCAGTAAAGGGGGCGTGTGGACCAGACAGGCTTTGGGCGATGGCCTGAACAGAAACCCCCCGTTCCATCCCCATGGATGCCCACTGTACGAGACCAAGAGATGCAACAGGGACTTGTTTCACGATTGCTCATGTGTGTGAGCAGTGCAGTTCACAAGTGGAAGCATCTGGCAGAATTTTGCTTCCGCTTGTGAGTTCTCCAGATGGCGATGCTGAACTTCACGCATGGGGAAATTTGACTTGGTTCAGGACCAGATTTGTAGCAAGAACTAAGTTCCTGAATCAAGGTCCCACTGCACCAGCCTAGACAGGAGCCCGAGAGTCCCCAGTGGGGCTGAAGGACTCTGAGGAAGGAGAAGCTGCCCTGAGCATCAGAAGAAAGGCTTCTCACTGAACTGGGAAGAGGAAAGCCTGCAGGCGAGGAGAAGCAACAGGCCCTGTGGGAAGCACCTACAAGACAGGTTTGGGCTGCAGCTGGACTGAGGGGACAGTGGACTCCTCTTTTGGGTTCCACTGTGTTTTTATTATGGAAAAATCTAAATCCTGAGTGGAGAACTTTGCAGCTCTCAGTCCAGCAAACTAATACTTTGCTTACTGCACCTGTACTGCAAAAGCTGGTGCCTTGCTCTTTCTGGTGTAACGTAGCCTACGTGTCTCAGGTGCATTTTTAAAAATTTTTTTATTTTTTCATTTTTATGTATTTGGTGCAGGGCCTCACTACATAGCTTGATCATCCTATTTTTCAATCTCCCCAGTGCTGGGATTATAGGCATGCACCACTATGCCCAGACTCAGAAGCCAGCTCAGCGTGACCCAGTGGTGGGGCCGGTGTATCATGCAGGACTGGGGATTGAACCCTGGTACCCTGCTCTTGCCAAAGCAGGCAGTTGGTTCGTTCTTAGCTGTAAATTTTTGCTGTCTTTTTCAAAGGGGTTTCTAGGTTACTTAATCTTGCAGAACTCTTAAATTTAATCAAGAGAAGCCAGGGCCACAACAAGTTGTGTTAGCAACGTGAAATATTTGTACAAAAGATGTCTTTGTAAAGAGAGAAAGCACACATTTGCAAACTGCTCAGCGGCGATGCGACCAGGGTTTCCTGCACAGGGATCGCACAGCTGTAGCCGTCCCCGCTGCCCACTTACCTGAGTGAGTGATTCCTGGTGAGATCAGGCTGACGCTCCTGCAGAATTTCCAAGATGTTGGGTTGACGCAAAAATGCAACGATCTTGTCGTTGTAAGCTGACACGAATCAGAAAAGATGGTAAATTTAAAAGTATCTATCATTAATTTTGAGCATATAAAACCAAGCTTTCAGCCTCCATTTCTCCAATTAATGTTTTTTGTATTTTTTGTACTCAAATGCATACGAAGCTGCCGAGCTCCTGCCACAGATGTGTGTGCTCTGCTGGGCATCTAACGTGTCCTATCATTGCTGGTCTTAGTAAGCACGGTTACTTAAGTGTTCTTACTAAACTCACATAATGACCCATATTTATTATCAAATGAGAAGTTTACCAACAAAACACTAAATGTGAGTCATTTTAAGCTTATTCAAATAAACCTCCAGAAATGACAATAGTCAGAAATCTTTTCTTGGTTAAATCTTACCCAAAGAGATTCTTTTCTGGTTAAATCTTAAGACAGCCAGAGAGATAAGGAGGCAGCCTGGTGCCCCCCCAAATGCAGCAGCTGCTGGGAACAGCTACAGTCAGAAAGCAGGGGACAAGCACCCCCAAACTCAAGGCCAGCAAGCCACAAATAGCTCGCCATCAGGACAGCTCCAGCACCGTCACTGTCCTCAGTATACTCAGCTGCCTCCTACTCATGGATGGCTAAAAAAGTTAGAAACAGTTCACTGCGATCATTTAAGGGCTTTGGTAATATTTCTTTTTTTTTTTTTTTTTTTTTTTTCTTTTTTTTTTTTTCTTTCTTTCTTTATTTTTGTACCAGGATCAAACTCAAGACCTTACGCCTGACAGGCAGGCATTTCAGCTGCTGAGCTATCTCCCTGGACCCTCTATTAATACATCTTTTGTCAAGAAAATAAATTGTTTATTCATTTGTAAATTTATTTGTTTACTTATAAATTTGTTACTATGATTCAGGTTAGTTATAATATTAGCAATCAGTATTAGACACATGCACAAAACTCAGATTGGGTGTGTGAATTCCCTGCTATCAGGGGCCCAGGGCCACCAACACTTCTGCTGTTATAAATATAATCAAGGCACAAGCCTCTCCTAAATGGACAAATGACTGAGCAAAGGAAGCGAACTGCTGCAGTACTTGCCTTCTGCTGCCTGCATGTACGGATTTTCGTTAAATATGGGCACAATATTTTCAACAAGCCCATGAAAACAGGCTAAGTCTGTATGCCTAAATACACATTTCATTAATATGACCTGGAGACACTTACAAAATTGAACCAATATTTATATTCATGGGGGCCAGGGAGATGGGTCAGTGGAATAAACGCTTCCCCGGCAAGCGCAAGGGGCTGAGTTCCATCCCCGGTTCCACAAAAAAAAAAAAAAAAAAAAAAAATTATATTCATGATCTGAAACTAGGTAACTTCTTAAGGAACAATTTTAAAATTGTACTGTGATGTTATCATATGAGTAATGTATAGATAGTCTTCTACTCTAGATTTGGTTTTGGTCAGTTGTCAAACTCTTCTTTTTCTTTCTTTTTTGAGACGGGGGTCTTGCTATGCAGTTCAGGCTGTCATTGAACTCACTTTGTAGCCCAGACTGGCTATGAATTTGTGGCGATCTTCCAGCTTCAGCCTCCCCAGTGCTGGGACTACAGGCACCGTTTAAATTCAGTCTCACACTATAAATACACCACGCTCAACTGTCAAACTTCGTTAAGTCCTAGGCATTACACTGCATTTCATGACAAAGTTCTTTTTTAAAGAAAAAATTTTAAGTAACAACAGACAATATATACACTTGTTCTAATTTAAGTTGGACAAGGGGTCTGTGGCCTGCTCTGTCTTTCCGCTTCGTTTGTCTTAGGACAGTAGGCTTGAAAACCAGGAGTCCACCTCAACTTCATCATGTCTACAACAGCGCCAGTCAGCTCCCTTTAGACCTTTATGCCTATTTCCATTTGCTTTTAGTTTACTGTACAGCTGGCTCTCACTGCCTTCTATTTGCTAAAAAATCCTCAAGAGAGCGCTGTCTTTGCTTGCTACCTTGTGAAACCACCATACATTCAAACACCGTTTAAATTCAGTCTCACACTATAAATACACCCTAATCTACATGTATCCAAATGCTTATTTTAAATGGTTGCACAATGCATTGCATTAATAAATTGTCTTGCCTTCACTTCGACAATCTAATGCTTCTGCACAGAAAAGGTAGAGCAGTATTTAAAAATCTCATCCTACAGAATTGTCCAAGACTGAAGCCCTTCAAGATCTGAGCCTCTATTCTGTTACAAGTTTCCTAGGAATAGTCTCTCAGTGCAGGGCAAAATAAATCGACAAGGAGCTGTTCTGATGCCCTGTGTGGGGAGCAGAAGGAGCCTCTGGGGACTCGGGAGGGTCACGTACCCACTGGAACCATGTCCTGGTACTGTGGCCGGCTGACTGTGTTGAACGTACTGGACGGCCGGGGGAGGACGGGTGGCCCCGCGTGCCGGGAGTCCTCTCCCACCTGCGGAGGGAGGCAAACGAGGTTTATGGCTGCTCCCAGACCTTTGGAGCTGCCTGCCCGCACCCCAAATGCAGCTTCTTGCAAGGCTTAGCCTCTTGCCAGCGGGGGGCCTGAACACCCAGCTCCAGGAAAGGGAGGGGAGAAGGCGGAGGCCCTGTCTCCCTGAGCAGCAGGGGCAGTGGGGACTGGGGCGCAGCGTGGTTGGGCTGTGTGTAATTACCCAGGCTCTGGCAGCTCAGGAGCAGACTTGCTGATCGGGAATATTGTCTGCACTGACAAAACCCAACCTGCAAACCCATGGTCACGGGCAGAACGGGGTGGAAGCACGCCCTGGGCCGGCGCCAGGAGGTTCCCTCTTTTGGCCCAAGCAGGCAGAGGACTCCCAGCACCAGCTGTGGAGGCTCCAGGCAGCACCCTCCAAGTGGCTGCTGCCACCTCAGAGGCGAGCTGCGAGCCCTTCCAGCGCTGCACAGCAGCTCTCCCAAATCAGGGAGACCCCGGTGGCAGGAGCGGCGGAGCTAAGCAGGGGTGCCCTCACCTGAATTAGTGACCGCGCCTGCTGTGGTTTAGGAACTCACACAGAAGCAGACAGCTGAAAATGCCATCATGTGGCTACCTGGAGGCTCTACTGCTACTTTTGGTTGTCGTCTAGCTCTTCCTTCTGTCATCTAGGAGTTGTGGACAACAGTGGAGCCATAATGCAAACAGAGTGAGAGGACAAGCAGCAAGAGAGAGCGCTGGATTTCTGACTAGGTGCTTTCAATAGGAAACTTTTCTTTCTGCCCTGAAAACCTCCGCAGTCCTCTTCCCATATTACATCTCTTGGGTGTGTGCTGAGGACGCTCTACAGGCCCTCACCCCACCTGCAGCCTCCCACAATGCACCACTGCTTATCATTCCAGAATGTTCTCGCTCATTCTTCCAAATGTCCCTCAAGCAGCCTTTACTGAGCTCCAGTAGTGCCTGGCATACATTTCTAAAGTGTTTGCCTTTCCATTATTTGGCATTTATACCTTAATATATCTTGAAAGAAATAAGTGGAAAAAATTACACAATTATCTATTGAAGCGCTGTTTTCTTTTTCAACAACCGAAAAAGAAGCATAGGATCTTTCTTAGGCAAGTTTTACTCGCCTGAATTGTGACTTATAAGGGAAACAAGTTCTTGGTTTTTATTTCTCAGGATGGCAACCATCAAACCATATTTCTGCCCTGCAGTAGACGTGGGTATTGCCATCAGGGGGAAGAGCTGTGAGAGGGTCTCCTGACTGGAGTATCAGAATATCTGAACATAGGATGCTGCAGGAAGGACCCACGCTGCATCTCCTCGCTCCCTGGCCTGAGGAACCAGCTTGGAGGCGCAGCCCTCCCCACCCTGCGGGGCTCGGCTGTTCACCACGGGTCGTCTGTTAGTCCAAGGGCTTAAGTCCCCCTGCGCTGCGGCCCAGCGCAGAGTCCCGGAGGTAAATCTTGGCTGCTGCTGACACACACCGAGAGCCTCGCCCCCGCAACAGGCTGCGGCTGGGCCACGAGCACAATTCAGCACCCAGGGGGAGGGTTTGAAGGGAAAAGGCAGGAAGTGGTGATCCCAGGCGTGTTTGCCGGGAAGGCAGGCCTGCTGCGAGCAGTGCAAAGAGCACGAGGTCAGGGGCTGAAGGGCGCTGGCCACGCGGTGAGGTCACGCGGAGTCCCGCTCACGCTGCGCACGCGCACAGGTCCAAAGGTGACAGGTCTCTCCTGTTCTTACATGCTCCCGCTGCCCTCTAGTTCCCCACTAATGGCTTATATGACAGCAAGGTGAAGATTTATTAGCTACTCATAAAACTAAATATTTTGGTGCATACCTCACCATGCAATAGCTTTATATATCATTTTTATATGCACGTCTTGTGTGTGTTCTTCTCTGCGCCAAACTAGCAAGCACGTGACTCACTAGGGCAAGTGTGTAAATCATGAGGGGAGATTCCAACACTAGAATTCTGATTAATTGAATCCAGCTCTTTATTGCATTCATAATTGTGTTTCTTTAGGAAAGACTACAAAAATATTTGATCTACCACATAACACTCAAAGTATGATAGACAGAAAGGTATGTAGGCAAAGAATCTTCATTCTGATTGTCTTCGGGAATTTTTAACCAAGTAGCGATACCTTCACAAATCCATGCTAGGGAGAACTGAACCAGCCTTTTATTCACTCAGGCTAGGAAGGGAGGAAAGTCTTGGTGTTTGGGTCAGAACACGGGAGCGCCCCCGTGTGGCGTCCGCGGGCCACTGCGGGCTGGGCGGCCGGTCCCTCCTGCAGCCTACTTCTGGAGCACAGGGTCATAGGTTCACAAGTCCAGTCCTAGCGTTGCAGAACACTGCAGAAGGTTCCACCGCCCGTGCCGCAGACAAATACTTTGCCAGAAGCCAGCAAACCTCAAGAAATTCTTCCCTGTGCTGAACAAAATATTTGCCCACTAGATCTTACATACTTGTCTTCTTAATTTTATTAGGACACGTTTGTGAGTTATTAATGACCTCATTCTTTGTAGGTAGCTGGTACGGACTTGACACACCTTCATTCTGTTACAACTCCTTTCCCTCACAGCCCCCTCCTGCCTCCATCTCTTAGTTAACTTTCCATTTTCAAAAGATTGGTCTCTGTGTTTCTTATTAGCTATCCTCCATTTAAAAAACAAACAAACAAACAAACATTTTAGGTTTGTCATATGGGAGAAGGTATGCAATATGTAAGCCCGTGTGTCCTGCCCTACTTATTTCACTTAATATTATGTCTGAAGGTGTGTCTGTTTTCCTACCAATGGCTCGAGTTTGTCCTGCTTCATAGCAGAGTAGTACTCCAGCCTGGGTGCTCAAAAGGGCTTATCCCTGGCTTTCTCTAGTGCATCGACAACTCCTCTCACTTTCTTCTGAATTAAAAAAGCTATTTTTACTGTTTCTTCATGTGTTCTACCTTTGACATTTTTATCTAAGGCTGTGTTTCCAGAAAGCCCTATCAATATCCCACAGCTTTCTAGCCTCTGGTTGTTAGGTACCCTTTAAATCAAACTAGAAACCCACAGCCACCCAGGATGACAAGAGGCCGTCCTGTCTGTCCCCCAGGCACCTGCGGCCCGGCCCACTCACCTCACCCGCGCTGTGACTGCGCTGCCTGGTCAGGTGCTGCCGGTGGGCCAGGGCGCTGGTCGGTCTGCTGCTCTGCAGTGGGAGCCGAGGGTCAATGAACGTGGTGGTCCTGGAGTTGTGGTCCACAAAGAATGCCTGGGAGGATGCAGGGCAGAGGCCGCATGAGTGCCATGCTGTCCCCAGTGCGCCAGGCAGAGCTAGGCCACCAAGCTCCAAAGGGTGACCTCAGCCACTGTCACACCCCTCCAGGCTGAGGGTCCTCACACACCAGGGAAAGAGTAGAACAGAGCAGTCAGGCTGAGTCAGGGGCTGGAGGGAAAGGCAGGCACTGGCCTGGTGTCCAGAACGTCCCATGGCCCTGCTCCCAGAGACCTGCAGGATGTCACTGGCTGCTCCCAGGCTCTCAGCTGGCTCAGTCACCAGAGCCTAGCACTCAGCGACACCCACAGACTGCTTTCCTGAGCAGCCAGCCACCGAGTCCTGTACTTGTCCCCTCCTGGCCCAAACTCCGCTCTGGCACATCAGGGCTTTGTCTTCCACCTCATAATTAATACTCAGAGCTTGTCTGCCTTGCTGCCACCTTTGTCCACAGAGCCCTGGCCTCACCATACAGCTCGTTCTTCTCCATGTTGATCACAGCACCAGCCCAAGCCAAAGGCCAACAGCGACACACAGCTGTGCAAGACCCTCCGGTCCCTCCCTGCCTGCCTGTGCAGCCCAGGCACCGATGACACTGGAGCCTCAGCCCATTCTCAGGGTGGCCAAGCTAAGTCACTCCCTTTGTGGAAGCCACAGATCCTGCATAAGACCCTCTTAAAACTACTCACACCCAGCCTCCTCCCCCACACTGTGTCTGGAGGGCCGGGATGATAACGTCACAGTGGCAGCCTGAAATCTCGAATGAGCATAAACCACTTACCTCCAGGACACAGGAAGGGCACACCGGAATACAGTGGAGACTGGTATTTTCATGTGTTTAGCTACAAAACCCCACACAACTACTATGCATCATTATTGTGGGGCCAAATTTGGAGATTTTCCAAGTAAAATTAGCTCAAGACCCATTCCTTCAAGTACAACTAGAAGCTGTAAGTTTTCCATGGTCAAGTGAAGTCAGTTGAGCCATTAAAGATGAAAAGGAGGATCAGGACAGCCAGGGCACTCAGCATCTCTGAACCAAGTGGCTGGGCACAAGACACGCAACAGATACCTTGAGCCCAGGATGGAGCTCAGTTAGCATAAAGCACCTGAAGGTCAGAATGAATAGAGACAGAGTGAGGGACTGGAGACATAGCTCGGCAGTCTGAGCATCTGTGTGGCAAGCACAAGGACCCAGCTTCCATCCCCAGGACCCCCATGCTGTGCTGACCTTGTGCCAAGCCAGCCACCGAAACCAGGCATGGTGGTGCATGCTTATAATCCCAATGCTAGGGAGGCTGAAACAGGAGGATGACTACAAGTCTGAGCTGTGTAGTGAGACCCTGTACCAAATAAATAAGAGGCAGACTAAATTTATACCAAGGGGAAGCAGTCACCTTGCCATTACAGAACAAAACCTTCCTACATAATCAGGACATGGGGCAAAGAGAACGTGTAGGTAGCTGTGAGATAGAGGAACAGTATCCTTTATAAAGAAATTACTTTACATAAAGCCCTGGAAAACCAAGCAAAAATAAAGCAAAGACACAAAAAGTTCTGGCAGCTCCTCCTTGCAATATCCAACTCCAGGCATGAGGACAGATTCAGCGGAGATTCCATGTGAGGTTTTGTCAGCAGCCGCCTAGCCTGGGTGACGGTTGCTCACCTGTAATCTAGCAGATGAAACACTCCTCTCTCCTCTTGTAAAAAGTGTGCCATGAACCTGACGCAAGCCTGCGTGGACAGCTGTGGGCCCCAAATTTCACCCAGCCTTCATGTGACTCCTATCCTTTGTTCTTTATTTTTGACACTATGCAAAATGTCATAAACTAGAAATTAAACTATCTTTACAAACAGACCTGATTTCTGGTTTACATAATAGGTGTCATAATTGACTTACCATTTTCTTTATGGAAACCAACATTAACAAACTTTGATTACTAACAGTGATGTAAGCTGCATTGTTTAAGACGGTACTAAGAGTGCTAAAATAGATTGCTGATTTATACTGTGTAATTTCCTTGGAATGTTTTAAAGGGATAGGTGGCCATTAGAGGGACAATGACACATGTGTAATTATAAGGAACAGATGGGTGTCTGCATCCAGGTCAACGGTAATTTGCATGGAGTGTCCTGGCTTAACTGGATGTTAATAGGTTTGTCTGAAATCCACACTCTATGACTATCTTTGGGAAAAGGACCTCTCTTACCACCCTGTGATCCCAGGAGCTCTTAGGGCTGTACCTGTAAAGGCAGAGCTCCCTAACAAGATAACAAGTTGACCACAGGCCCACACACAGCTTCCTGGGCAACACAAGTGTTGAGCAGCATAAATAGTAAAGAACAAGGGCATGACACACCAGAATCACCTGCAGGCTGGGTGAAATCTGGGGCCAAAGCCTGCCAGTACAGGTTTGCATCATGTTCAAGGTGTACTTTCTATAAGAAAAGGGAAAGACAGGAAGGAAGAAGGGAGAAGGGGTATCACTCCTCGGCCTTGGAGTTAATTAGGTTGAGAGCTCAGCTTTGTAAGCTCCTATTCTATCTCTCACTCAAATTGGGAACTTTTACCCAAATGTATTAATGAAACATAAAAAGCACAGAAATGGCCAACCTTGGGAAAGTTAGATAAGGGGCATATGTGTGTGTGTGTGTGTGTGTGTGTGTGTGTGTGTGTGTGTGTGTGTTAAAGACCACAGACTGAAAGGGTAGAAGGTTTTAAAGACACCTTTTACTATAGACACATTCTAAGCTATTGAGTTAGAACTCAAAATGTGGGGAGCAGAGCCGTGCTTCAATGCTTAGGATCTGGAAAGAGCGGAGTATGGTTGTGAGCTCTAGCTCTACTCCTTATTGGGGACCTGGCCCTGAGAAAACTACTTACATTGTCAGGCCCCAGGCTCTTTTCAGTTAAGCAGGGATAATCACACCTATACTCGGTAAAGAGTTCACATAAAATTGTAAACACGGAAATGCACAGTACAGTTGTCCAAACCATCCTGCTTACTTACATAGATCAATCTCTTTCCCCCACTCCCTCTCCTGTCCTTCTCCTCAACTCAGTAACTTTTTCCTTTTGAGTCAGGTTTCTGTTTTGATTCTAACTTGTACTCTCTTTAAAAAAAAAAGAAAAAGTAAACACAGCACCCAAGGCACTGCAGATGTGAGTTAGCGTTATTATCATAAGTGACGGGTTTTGTTTTTAAGACATTTCCTGAAGGATCACAGTGTTTCTTACTATCATTCACACAAAAGTCTCGACATCATGGGGATCCGTGATGCTTAAAACCTAGCATAAATTCTGACCAAGTCGATGTCAAATGTAGCATTTCTGGAAAGTCTCCTCCTGAAGAACACATGGGGCTTTCCTTCTATCCCTCACCACCCTGCTCCCTGAAACAAGGACACGGCAGCAGGAGCCCCAGCAGCCGCTCTGCAAACATGCAGATGGCCAAGAAAAATAGCTGGAAGGAGCCAGGGAGCTCTCCCTTCCCAGGGGGCCTCCCGAGGAGCCCAAGCCACCTGTCTCTGAACTCCTCCACGTGATGAGCGAGCAGTCCTCCGGCTGAAACTGTAGATTCACACACAGCCCCAGAGAGCTGCGTCCTCCGTACTGCAGAAGCAGCACGGCCCCTCACCGAGCACGGGGCACAGCAGTGCACACGGGAGGCTTCGTTATCTGGTGTGCGATGATCGCTCACGTCATCTGCTGCTAGTAGTTATGGGTGAGATTTCCCCCATTGGAATGAAAGTCAGAGTTGGCAGTTACCAAGCTAGGATCTGAACCCAGCTCTCTAATTCCATTGGCAAGGAAGCTGCACCTCCTCCCTCTTCTCCACTTCTATTTCCATACTGCAAAGGCCACTGGGCACCTGGCCCTCAGCACCTGCTACCTGACCCGGGTAGGACAGCACTGTCTGGATGGATCGCAGGTTGCTCACACATGTGCACATGCTTCCAAAATGCTTGGCAGCGAAGGTTCTGGTTGAGGCCTGGCCCACACCGTGCAGCCAGAGCACTAGTGGAGGCCCTCACTGGGAGCACCAGAAACAGTTCCAAGGCACCCCCTTTGGCTCTGCAGCAGGCCGGCTGCATGACCTTGGGAGTTTGGGTGACCTTGCACCGATCTGTGTTAGAGGGATAACTCAGGTCACTGCAGGGTTGTGAAAAATAAATTCTACCCCCTCAAAGAGCAGGAAGGCACGGAAAACTCACTGTATGAATTCTAGGTGCACCCAGAAAGGGGTCAGAGAGCAGAAGGACTCCATGGCAAACCTCTTTCTCATTTTTAATTTGGGTCACTTTGATGTCACAATTTGTGAATAACCTGCAACTATTTATGAAACCACTTGGCCTGTGCTCACTGTCTCCACAGACAGGACTGTAAGCGCTGAGGACAGGAAGAAATTAATTATCTGAAGAAGTGAGTCCTTTCCCTGCTGGGCATTGCAAAGCGCATCTGGAACATGCCTGTGAGCTGCGTCAGGGAAGTTCCCTGGCTCTGCCTCACACGGGGCCAGCCCACGGACCACTCCAGAGTGGACAGGAACACGAGGCCACACCCTGAAACCTCACTTTGCAAACTTCTAGCCTTTCACAGCTCCGGGGCAGAGTCGGGAAATCTGTGCTGGAAGGGCCACATGGAATTTTGGTGGGTCCCAACTAAATACATTTCTTTCCTTACAAATTCTTTCTTTCATTTTTTTTTAAACTTCTATTATTTTAAGAAAAAAAAAAATGCCATCAGTGTTTGTGAAGAAACACCAACCCCAGGCTCAACAAATCTAGGTTAAATAAGTCTGAAATTGTTTCCACTTAATGCTGTGCCAAACCAGGAATACAAATCACCAAGCCTTATAAGCAAAACATGACACAAAGTGCTTGGGACCACGCTATGGAAGGACAGCACCTCTGCGCGGGCACCGGGAGTGGCTTCATCCACATCGACACACGTTAGCCGGGGCAGAAGGGTGAAATTTCAGAACAATATGTGAGCACGAATGCTTCAATCCAACACAAGCCTCTCTGAGCCTGGGCATTTCCCTCCACACATGGCAGTTAGCTTAACTCAGAAAGACCCTTTCCCCTTGCCATTTGCCTTCTGCACTAATTTATTCATGGGTTTTTCTGATTTCATATCTTTTTACTCTTCTAAAGAAAAGGCAAGAGATCCTCAAAACCAATGTGCTCCCTGCACACCTAGGGTGTGCTTCCGTCTCCATCTGGATTCCTGCAGAACTTAGCAGAACTTAAGCCAGGCCAGCACCACCGAAAGGTGTCCTTCTTTCAGAACAAAAACATGAACTGAAGAGCAACAAACATGGTCAAATAGGCAGGAAACCCATCTTTCAAAACGTAGTGTTTACGCTGCTAAAGGGGAGTGGTGACTCAGTCGAGACCTGCAAATGTCGCACTGCGCTTGCTTGCCCAGCTAAGTACAAGCTGGCATGAAGCAGGGCTGATGGCTTGGTGTGGGGCCGACGCCAGAGCCAGGGTCACCTCAAGGGTCTCTGGAGTGGCTGGCCTAAGAGACAGATGGCAGTTTACCTGGGATATGGCACAGCATTCGATCTTTGTAGAGAAAAAACCCCAAGAAATATGGGAAATACACTTTACTTTAAATGAAAATATTGCTACCACTGTACTTCATTGTTTCAGTGGGGAGAGGGAGCCTAAGGCGAACCATTTAGAGACAGTCCTCAAACTGCAACCCAAAACCCACTTCTTAATCACAAAGCGCCTACACTGGAATTAAACCTGAATACTAAGGTTTTAGTTCAGAAAAAAAACAACAACTCTGTCTTAATGTCTTTTGTCTTAAAAGATGACACTAACATGCTTGCCATAGGTCACTGCCACTGACCCAGGTCTTGTGCTTCCTGAATGAATGGTGGCTGCGCTCACCCTCACTGCCACTGCCAGACCCCCCACCTGGAACCCCACTGCTCCCCATGGTCAGCAGCTGGGCATTGACCAGCTGCCAGGTAGAGCCCCGGGAGCTGCGCACACAGGCGCCCATCCTCACATGCAAGCGAAAGGGGCTCAGAGAGGCCACATCGGGCTGAGAGTCCTGACCCATTCAGCAGAGGTTTTCTTTTGAGCTCCATCAAATTAACTGTGACAATCTCTTTCTGTCTGTTTGTCTGTCTGTCTGTCTCTCACAATTATAAAGTTAAATGACATTTGGTTTCCTTCTTTTCTTTTGGATTTTAAGAAAGAATGTACAGGATCTCACTGCATAGATTGGACTAGTAGTGATCCACCTGTCTACAGCCTCTCAAGAGCAGGGATTATAGGTGTGTGCCACCACGCCCAGTCTCAATTGCTGTCTCAGTGCACCCCGGGAACAGGGCCAGTACAGCAGGCCTGGGGAGCAAACCCTGGCCCCTGCGCATGCTTGTAGGCACTTTCATCCGCTGAGCTATTTGGCAGCCCAGCATTTGGTTTCCTTCGTACAGTACCTTTCTATTTTCTGCATAAGCTATCCCCACAAGCACACAGTTATTACTCATTAAATTCAGCCAAGAGCCAGAAGCATTTTAAATAAGGGGATGCAGAGGTTTAGAATCACTATAACAAGGACCATGCAGAAGCTTCCATTCACATAGGCCTCCCCCTTTGGTTTGTACACCTCACTCCCAAGAGCAGTAAGGCAAACGCCTCACTTTAAAATGCTTCTGGCTCTTGGCTGAGTTTAATGAGCACTTGCTGTATGCACATGGGATAATGTGTAGAAAGTAGAAATGCACACTGAGAAGGATATCCACGCTTGACTTTATAGTGTAGCGTGAGTGTGTGAGTGTGTGAGTGTGTGAATGTGTGTGTGTGTGTGTGTGTATCTTGTACCTTAGGTGACAATCTGAGGCATTGGAATCGACAGATGTTTCCAGAGGTTGACCACACAGTCACCTAAAGCAATCTTGTCTACAGTTAAGCTTGGTTTAATTACCAGTCTCAACATCATAAAATTGAAATAATAAAATAATGGAATGAAATAGCACTAACAGAAATACTACATGATACCTCACCAAATGTAATTAAAAACAGGAAGAAAGCATTATTGCTACAGACTAAGTACTGGTGCACTCTTCCCTGCCCAATTCTTACTCTGAAGCCACCAGAATGGACAGGAATAAACATCTGCTATCTGTAAGACACGCTTGCTGTATTTTATTCAAACAGCAAACACAGACCAAGACAATTTCATGCTGGTACTCAATCTAGCTTGGAGCCACAGCATCTAAGCTTTGAGTCTGTGGAAGCTCCTAGAGAATCTAGGAGCTAAAAGTAGCTCTTGGCTTTCTAACAAAACGTATTCATTGCCACACACAGCTCTATTGGCACTTAATTCAGATACCACACAATTCACTCATTTGAAGTATATATTTTATGTACTTAGAGGGTTGAGAAACCACTGCCACTATCCAATGTATAAACATTTCGTGGTCCGTCATCCACCCCATCCTGAAATTCAGTCTTGCACTCCACAGCATTTATTCAACTATCCAACATTCGGCAACCAGGATTCTCCTTCTTCTTATTTCCTTCCTATTCTGAACCTTTCATATATGCTGATCAACACACGCTAGTGGCTCGTTTCCCTTGGTGAACACTCTCAAGGTTCATCTATGCTGCAGCACGCATCCATTACGTCATTATTTTGTTGTATCAAGCAATGTCGCTCTACCACATTCTATTATTCCGTGGATACACATGGGAATAGCCAAATATTATTGCTAATATTTGGCTATTCTGAACAAGGTTGCACTGAACATTCATCTGTAAGCTTTTTTGTGGAGGTATATTTATTTCTCTTGGATATATACCTAGGAGTTATGGCATGAAATAGTTATCTGTTTTTGAGGAACTCTCAAGCTATTTATTTCCAAAGAGGCCGCCCGGTTTTACATCTCCACCAGCAGCATGCAGGGCTCTCGTTTCTCTGCATTCTTGCCAACACTTGTAACTTTCCCTCTGGGCATAAAGTGCTGCCTCACTATGGTTTTCATCTGCATTACCCCAGTGACTGATGCTGTTCAATAGGCAACAACTGGTGCTGGGACAATTGGATGTCTAGTTACTTTCTCATTGCTGGGACAAGTTTAGAGGAGGAGAGGAAAGCTTTAGCTTCGCTCAAGTTTGTTGAGCTTAAAGTCCATGGCTGGCCGACTCC
This sequence comes from Ctenomys sociabilis, assembly GCA_004027165.1. Taxonomy (NCBI): domain Eukaryota; kingdom Metazoa; phylum Chordata; class Mammalia; order Rodentia; family Ctenomyidae; genus Ctenomys; species Ctenomys sociabilis. Next base: position 154,955 of record PVKA01000204.1, read on the forward strand.
ATGGCTGGGTAGCACAGCAGGGGGAAACAGTCCATGGCAGGGCAGACAGGGCAGCGGCATGGAACGCCCTTTCTCTTCTGCTCCATTCAAGCAGTAAGTCTATTAAATGGTGCCACTCAGCCCAGGATGGGCTTTTACATTATCCACACTCAAAACTATGAATGTTAAACCAATTAGTGGACTAATGTAGCTACTGCACACCCTTAGTCCATATCCACACACCCTAGAGCCAGCCACACCTGTAGGACCCCACCTATAAGTGCATGGGGCTTTGGTGGACGTCAAGATATAAGACATACAGTTGGATCTCAATTTCACATCATAAAATAAATGAACTCAGGACCAGGGATATCACTCAGCAGCACAGCACCTTCCTGGCAAGTGCAAGGTTGTGAGTTCAATTCCCCATACCAAACAAACAATAAAGAAACTATGAACTCAAAATGAATCATATACCTAAGTGGAGCAAATCTATAAAGCTCCTGAGGAAAACAGTAAATACTGCCTTGAGTTATGTGCTATTTTCTAAGCTACAACACAAAAAGCAGAAGCAATAAGAGAAAACAGATAAACTAGACTTTCTAAACATGGAAAGCCTTCATGCTAACAGTACATCAAGATAGTGGAACAACGACCCAAACAATATGTACTGATAAGGGACCGGGATCCCAAATGTAAAAAGAACTCAACCCTCAGGCCATAATGATATACAATCCAATTAAAAATTGACAAGGTATATCAGTGTACTTTTCTCCAAATAAAACATGCAAACAGCCAATTAAATGTAAAAAAAGGATCAACTCATTCATTCGTACACACAAGGAAAACAAGACTGAAGGAACTGATGCTTCCAAGATTAGACAGGTCCGGGCCCTGAGGTCTAGTCCAGCCCTACACAGGAAAGCTCTCAATACCCGAAGAGCTGGATTTGTAGCTAAGAGTTTGCTCAGACACAACTAATGCAGCCTCTCCGAAGCTTGGTTTCTTCTACCATAACGTGTGTTTCACAGAACTGTTAAAACTAAATGAGCTAGCGTAATGTCTCTAGCTGTCATTGCATATAAGCCAAATCAAGATATTTGGAAACTCCACTTTTGTTTCTCTTTCTTCAATAGAGATTTAATTAAGAGCCTTGTGCATGCTATGCAAAGCCCTCTGCCACTGGCCTGCACATTGCGCCTTCTATTCTCTCTCTCTCTTTCTCCCCCATCCCTCCCTTCCTCTCTCTCCTCCTCCTCTTCTCCCTCCTCCATCTTCTTCCTCTTCCTCTTTCTTCTTCCTCCTTCTTCTTCTGCTGTCTCTCTCTCTCTCTCTCTCTCTCTCTCTCTCTCTCTCTCTCTCTGGACACAATCTCATTAAATTGCTCAGAATAGCCTCCAACTCACACTCTTCTCTCTCAGTCTGAGTAGCTGTTCCAGGTCTGCACCACCACACCTACATTGAACTTGCTTCTTTATAATGATGCTGCGGGTCCCTGGTGCGGAGCCTCTGGTATTTGTAGACAAAGACACCTACGTGATCCACAGCATGTGTCCTCTGGGAGACCATCCGTGATCTGATCGCATCCTGCGTATGACTCAGCTTTGAAGCGTAACTGTAACCCTAGCACATGGCCTGAAACTCCTCTTCCTTGAGATACGAACGTGTCTTGTTTCCAAAAATAATTCCTTCTAAGAGAGTACAATGGTTGAGTCACACTTCTAAGAATTTGAATCCTGAGTTCCTTATTTCTTGGTTAATACACAGATTATTTATTGCCTCTAAATTTTAGTAAAATACAGGCCCTAATATTCCACCTCATGCACTGCCATGAAGAGGCACCAGAGCACTCTGTGGGCCACGCCCCGCACGCTGCCTGGCGCGCAGTGTGAGGCTGGTGAGCACAGGCGGCATTGCCATCATCGTTTCCGCTAGCGAGACTCAGCCTTGGTTCCCACTTTCTGACTTATGGTTACTATTTTCACCGAGTGTTTTACACCCCCTTTCCTCTCTGCCCTTCCTTTTCTCCCTCTTTTTGTTTTTGTGATCCAGATTTCCCGCTCTCTGACTCCCAAACACAGAACTCCAGGTACTGAATCCCCAGCCAGCTGAAATCTGTGGCCTGATGCGATGACAACAAAAGCCCTTTTGAAGACTGAAGACACCTGAAGTTCAGTACAAACACAATCTCTGTCCTCGCACCAAAATAGTCAAACAGACACGTGCATCAGGAGAGGTCAAGTCGGATGGGTCTGGGGCTGCCTCCCAGGGGGGCAGAGGAAGAGGAGGAGAGGGGAGAGAGCCAGGTTTCCTGCCTGGTCTATACGGGAAACAAGTTCCATCATCAACTTGTTTTAAGCTTCTGTGTGGAAAGAGGGAAGGCTCGTAGAAGGGGCCATCTGCTAGGCAAAAGAAGAGTGTTAGGCCTAGATGGGGGGTGATGAAGGTGAGGACCTTGGAAGTGAAGTCACTCAGGAATTTAAGAAAAGGTCACTGCCCCCGAGTGACCTCCTGACCCTGGTGGGCTGCCCTGAGAAGACATTCTGAAAGTCCCATGCCCTCAAATGTGACAGGAGTCCCCACCACAGACTCCATTGCTTCCTGCTGTACCTGGCTCACACCGCACCCATGGTTCTAGAAGCAGACTGCCTGGATCAGAGCCCAGCTCTGCCATTTCCTGTCACATCTCCACGACTTCCTGTCACAGCCCCACCACTTCCTGTCACAGCCCCACCACTTCCTGTCACAGCCCCACCACTTCTCTCAAGCTCTGCCATTTTCTATCTAGTGATAGAGCCCAGGTGGTCCCTATATGCAAGTGATAACACCAATGCATGGCTTTACCAAGTTGTTTACCCTCTATGCACAAAAAGCTGAAACTGTTTGTTCATGGCCGGAAGTCAATGGTACACAAATGTTCAGTGAACATTAAATCTTTGGGACAATCACGTCCTGACAAGTACGCACATATCCACTCTGCTCCTTACTCATACAGCAACTTCCGCATCACAACCACGCTTTCCCGGAGTCTGCAAAGTAAATGCAGATCCTGTGCATCTGGCCTGCTCAACAGTTATGTTTTCTTCACCTCTGTTTCATCAATGAGTTGTTTAAGGACTAACAAAATCAGAGTTCTGAGTAAACAAGACCCTGAGGCCAAGTTTGGAGGCGGGGCTCCCTCTGGGGCTCTCTTTCCAAGCAACACACAACTTTCCACCAAATACCCACAGGGCATGCTGTGAAGTCTGGGAGAGGCGGAGGCGCCTAAGGAAGAAGCCTTTCCTCTAAGCAGCGGAGGGAGGGCCCTGGAGAGAGGCGGAGGGCTAAGAACGCTGGGGGGACCTAGCAACCAAGTGCTTCCCCAAAGCCCACCTCTCCAAGCTCTTCCAGCCCTGCCTGGAAACACCCCCCACCTCCCATTCCCCCACCCCCACCCCGCCAGGAGGGGCGTGTCCCTGAGGCCCTCTTACCTTGCCCTGGTGGTCCTGTTTCATCTCCCAGCCCCTCGGCAGCTCCAGCTGCTTGTTGGCAAACATGTTGAGGAAGCTCACAAGGTCCCGGTTATGCTGGTAGCGCTCGAAGTGGTGCGTGTCCCGGCGGACTTTGGTGATCATGTGCTTCAGACACGTGTTGTTTGTAAACATGCGGTAGGCACTCTGTGGAGAGGAGGAGAACCGGGATTAGGCTGCGGGCAGCTGCGCCTCCACCCAGGAGCATCACCCCGGCTCCCACGGGCACGCGCTAGAGGCCCGAGACAGGAGCGGGGCTGCACCCTAAAGCTGGACCCACGCCCAGGTCAGGCAGACAGACCAGGTTGTCCTGAAGGAAATAACGCGAAGATGCCGCAGTCCATCGCTCCTACACGAAGGCATTCCGTTGCCTAAAGGACAAGAATGCTGCGGTGCCCCCTTCCACGAGGTGCGACAGCCTAAAATTGGTTTCAGCAAAAACCACACCATCACATTACACCAAACTAAGGGGTTATGCACTGGTAGTGAGTGGATACGACCTGCTTTCCACCAGCATGGTGCCCGACCGCTGTTATGTGCCAAGAGACTCAGGGCACGCATGACAGGGGCCATGTGGGGTGCCAGCGGCGCTCTAAATACTAGAGGGGCGCAAAGTGAGACGAGTGGCTCGAACAGTCACCCTCAGCGGAGACTGCTGCAGACTGGGATTTCCCTAGAGGATAAACGCAGTGAAGAGACGGCAGGTCAAACCGTCCAGGCTCTCTCTGTGTCAGTCAGTCAGTCATCAGTCTGTCTGTCTGTCCATCTGTCTTTGCTACTCTGACTGAAGTTATAGACAGCAATTGAAATAACAAATTGAGTAGAGCTCCACTATACTACCCTGCAAAGAGACAACTGTTTTGTCTAAAATTCTGTAGACCTCGTCTATGGCACTTAAAGAGGACTCCCAAACTGACCTTGATGACAGGCAGTGAACAGGCCAGGGCTTCCACCAGTCTTCACTGCACACCAGGGTCTTGGCAGCGGAAGGGAATGACTGTGCGGAGCTGTTCTCTAGAGGCATCAGGATGTGCTACCCAGAGGCCACTGGGGCGCCACAGACCACCCCGGCTTCGTTGGTCTCCCTCCAAGACCAAGGGCTGTGGGCTCCTCTTACCTTCAGTACCTCAGGACAGTGGCGATGTCTGGCACCATTCGAGCTTTTCTTCTGGGTTCTATCATTTCTTTCAGTCTAAGCCCAGGCAAATCTCAAAGACACCAAAGTTCCTGGAAATCGTTTTCATTTAATAAACATTCACTGTCTCTGCTGTGCTGAGCACTGGTAGCTAGTGAGGCTGGCCAAATAGCTCAGCAGATTAAAGTGCCTGCAAGCAAGCACAGGGGCCAGGAGTTCGATCCCCACGGCCTGCCATGCCAGCCCCACCCCTGGGGCATGCTGAGAAGGCAATGGAGACTGGGCTTGGTGGTGCACACCTGTAATCCCAGCTCTTGGGAGGCTGTAAATAGGAGGGTCACTATAAGTCCGATCTAGTAGTGAGACCCTGACACCCTGTAGACTCTTCCCTAAACTACAAAAAAAATGCAAACAAGCATGAAGGCGACTGGCACTACCCCAGTCGCCCCGGGCTGCAGCAGGGTCACACTGTGCAAGCCCTCTCGAGCTGCTGTCCCATCCCCAGAAGCACAGCCCCAGCAAGGTCAGAAACATCAGCTTCTTCCAGCCTGGGCCCATGGGCCACTAATGATGTGATTTGTGATATACAACTTTGTTCATGGATGCTACTGACACTGCTGTTGTTGTTTCTGAACTATAGTCTAAAGTGTGCTAGCTAATCCACTATCATGATACGATTTTTGCTTTGCTTTAAAATACTTTCCCCCATGGGAGCAGGGCAGGGGGAGGAGGGAGGGAAACAGGGCAGAAATAAGAACTGGAAGCAGAGGCCCGGCACAGCAAGGATGCGGGGTCACGGCAGATCCGGCACAGGAAGCAGGTGGGTGGGCCTGTGGGCGTTCAGTTTTCACAGAGGCTAGTGTGGCAAGGCGCTAGGCTGTGAGAAGAGGATGCCTGCGTGTTCTGTTCTGCTGGGTCCTAATCACACTAGGACATGTTTCTATGTTCATCATTTAGAAAAGGATGAACAAAATGGATCTGATTATTTTTAATCTGACACAAAGGTAGATTAGGAGAGAGCAGGGGCACCTCCTTCCTAAGACAGCGTTCCTGTGCCATCCCCGTGATGTGGGGAGTGACTGTCACACCCTCTCACTGTCTTCCCTTCCCAGACACACGCACTGTGGCTCTGAGGAGTTGGCTTTTATTTTTATTTTTTTTTATTTGTTTAAAGGAAGAAAGGCTTGTTTCAGCTCAGAGTCTGCAGAGGTTTCAGTCTACAGCTGGCTTCAAGGCAGGGAGGTCTTGGGCGTCAGGCAGGTGTCAGGCAGCAGGCAGCAGGTGGCAAGAGCAGCCAGGAGTTTACTTTTCAGCACAATTCCACGAAAGAAAATTAATCAACCCTGGGCTTGGTATTTCTGAGTATTTCTTGCTAGGAAGATGAGAAAGGAAAGGGAGGCAAAAGGGGCCACTGGGAAGAGAGGAATCCGAAGAGGGAACTTTAACTCACAGCAGAGGAGAGCAAAGTGTTCTGTCCTCCAGAGAATCCAGTGGGCTCTGTTGCTCCCATTCTCCTCCCTCTGAGCTATCTACAGATCGCCTCAGGCCAGTCCTGTCCACCAGTCACCAGAATACGAAACTGTGGTCAGCTCTTACCACCATCGGCAGTGTAGATGATGGCTCATGCTTGCTTCTCTTGCAAGCTTTCCCCAGTGCCTTGGTGGCCAAATCTCCTGGTTTGCGTTCCCCAGCCCAGTTCTACTGTTTTGAGTAACAAGCTTACGCATATTGCTGGTGAATGACATCTTTCACATTTAAAGGATCCTTCATTAGATGAGGCAAACAGAACTCTTCCTAGAGAACAGCAGGGCTGATTGCGCAGCAAGGCTTCAGCATCCACTGGAGTGGGGGGGCGGAGCAGCCCCGAGGACTCGGACTGCTTCCTGCTAAGCAAAACCTACTGCAAACTAATCAGGAAAGCTTTCTGCAGGAGTTCTGCTGGAATCTGGAAACATAAACCCTATGCTACACAGATAGGATGTTACATTGTTTTCATCTAGCTTCAGAGTAAAAGGGAGGGAAACTTAGTGGAAATGACCGCCAGTTCACCTACTTTTCATAAACAGTCATTCTTGTAAGAATATACTTATGGATTTTTAAAATACTGTTTTTCTTCACTAAGTACCAAGGATGTCAGGTGATGGAATTAATACATTTTTAAGAGCTCATTCGAGAGCCAGAGGAGTATTTGGCTGCATGTTGGAAATGTTATTCAGTTACATATAATTAAATTTATTTATGTTTTAAAAGGCATTCCAATTATGAAAGACATGGCACAAAGAAACAGTTTTTTCTTTTTTTAGTGCATATTAGATTAGGCCTACAGAACCATGGGCCTCATTTTTGGATGTTTGTTCATACATACCTATAAAATATCCAGATATTTCTCCCTCCCAGTAACTCACATTCCCACTTCTTTGCTATTTTTTAATATAATAATAAAAATTTGAGTTAAGAGGAGAAATAATTTATCAAGGCAATTTTGGGGGAAATCTGGAAACAGCCAGGAGGGGGCAGTAAAACACACGCGAAAAGGACCACAACTCAGAAAAACATCCCTACTTTGTTTTTCCAGTTAGATCAGTCAGGGCCTACTGAGCTGTGTTTCAGGAAATACTATTATGTAAATTATTGCTACCTGATGTCAGGTTAAAAGATACCTGAGGGCTATCTTTTAACGTAAATTACTTTCATCAAATCAAAAAAAATTAAGAGAACTTTCAACCTAGGATATTTGTTTTGTGTTTTCTCAAAAATGTAAACACAAAATCTACTGCAAGTCTTATAAAAAAAGTTCAAGTAAAATACTACACACAAAAAATAACCAAGATTGGAAAATCACATAAAAGTTTGTTCTGTAAAAACAAAACCCAGCAAGGAACGCCTTGCATAAAAAAAATTATCTGCCTTCTGCGGTCAGATTGGATCTCTAAGACCGTTAGCAAGAAAAATCGAAGCACTTTAATTTTGCCACCTTCAAATCAGAGAAACGAGCCTTCTTAAGTCTTATAGAAATGCAGAGGTACGTGGCATGGGTCATCATCTAGCTGGGCAGAAGGAAGAAAAAATTTGAACGCTCTAGAAAGAATGCTTTAAAATCAACACAGAGTCCCAGAAGAAGGCATGCTGATGTCATTTCCAAGTATAGAAAGAGGAGCACAATGACACAAGAACAAAACAAGCAAGAAAACCAGTGAGCTGCACAGACTCACACTGAGGCGCGAGCGGCCAAGAGTGCAGGCAGCCGGGATGAAGGTCGCGAGCACAGAAATGCAACGCCTTGCGCACTACGGCTTCCTGATTACAGGTCCTGCCTCCGTGTGTCACAGTTACCTCGGGGAGGTGAAAAGAAAAGACTGGGGCCTCCTCTAGATCTACTTAACCAGCATGCCCAAGGAACCAAGAACTCATGCTCACTTTAAAAATCTCTATGCTAAACCACAGCTTTTGACCCAGCCAGAGGGCCTCAGCCCCAAGCCTCCCTCTGCTTGAAGCAGTGCAGTGGGAGAAGCTGGGCCACTGAGACTGCCACAGAGGCTGCCACAGAGCTGCAGAGCCCCGTGATGTCAGTACCTTGAGGTGGCCACATCAGGGGTTCTCACACTGCAGAAATCTACATGCAATTCATGGCTTCCTTTATCGATCAGACCGTAGGCCATCTGTCTACATCTATTTACAAAGTGTCACCAGCAGTTAGCTGGGCCATATGTTTACACACTATCCTTGACCGCCCCAAAGCCTAAAATTATTTGCTCTCTGGCCCTTTACAGAAAAAAAAAAAAAAAAAAAAAAAAAAGTCTGCCTTTTTCTAGACTTAATGGAGAAAGTTAAAGGCTGAGGCTACAAATTACGCTTCCAGTACGCCATTCTGGAGTGAGGGCTCAACACACGAAACGAAGCCTTGCCACCTCATATTAGTCACAGTCACTCAGCTCAAGCTGGAGCAGGCTGGCCCCTGCGCCGGAGTGTACGTTTTGACTCCTGTGTCTCACCGCGCTTGGCTCCTTCATGCTAGCCAGAACACCATCTGCTCCCCAATCACCAAGTCTGCTGGCTGCTGAAACACGAGAGCAGTGCATCAACAAAAGCATTCAAGCGCACAGTCATCCACTGCTATAGCCGTGCCTCACTACACGAACTTGATTTATTCTACCATTCTGGGAAGAGGGTCGGTTCACGAACAGAAGCCTTCAGCAAAATTCTGCTTCCGTTGCAAGCTCCGCACAAGATGAGGAGCACCACGTCCAGCATCTTTTCCAAAACTGTAGAACACATTAAGTTCCTGAACCAAGGCGCAGCTCTGTATGCTGCAGTCCAGTCAGCCCGGCCCTCCCGAGGCCTTGTTCTTGTCCCCACGTTGCATCCACTGGGATGCAGCTGTCTCTCCAGGACCAAGCCGCGTCAGCCTGGGTCCCGGCCTCTCCTGTTGCCACACAGGCCCACACCCCTCTGACTGCCCTGGCCTTCACACTGGCCTCCCTGGAACCAGCTTTGCCTCCTCTGCCCCATAACCCGTGCTCTGCACAGCGGCTAGCATAAGTGTAGAAATGCAAGTCATTTCCAGGAAAGAAAACCTTTTAGAATAAAATCTGTTTAGAATAAAACAAGAGCTCCTTGTGGGAGCAGGGAGGCCTGCACCCCGCCGGCTGCTTGGTGCTCCCACACGGCGGGTGGGTCGTCCTCAGTCCCGGCCTAGCGCAGAGCTTCTCCTCAGCAAGGGCTGCAGCCCTTGTGGGCTCCTTGACGCTGCGCGATGGCTCGAGTGCAGCCTTCCCAGCCTGTCCCCAGCCTCTCAGTCCCCGAGGACCACACCACAGCACCTGAGGTGTCCTTTCCACTCACTTTCTCACCTCTTACCTGCAGGCCCCTCGGTCTTGTCTGCCACACTATCCCCAGAGTCTGGACACCAGAGTTAATCACCAACACTTAAATGCTGGTTGCATGAATGGGAAACAAAAGCAAACAAACCAGGGTAAGCTCACAGTTTCTGACTCCAAGTCCAAGAATCCCCACAAGGGCACACTGTTTTGTGTTTCTCCACGACTGTTGTTTCCAGGAATGGCCACGCTCCAGCCCCAAGCCAGATTTTCCCAGGTGCCCAGTGCTCCCAACACAGCGGCACGCACACTGCTGTGTGGCTCGGCCCGTGCCAGTGCCTCGGTCGGAATTATGGAGAGGCCCTGAGCTTCACAAGGGTTTTCCAAGTGACGCTCCTCCCACTGTTCACTGCTCTCAGTGACGCACACGGCCCTCAGTGGCACGCGCGTCGCAGGTTCACCACCCCTGGCCTGTACACTCTGGCCATCTGGTGTGTAGAACAAGCTCCTACTCGGCCTTCAGAATCCAGCTCAGATGCAAACCCACCTCCACCCCTTGCTGAGTCAGGCACCCTAACTCCAGTGGCTTGCCCCTCCTCCTGTGGCCTAAATGTGATCCCCAGAAATGTGCCATCACTGGGGTGCTGGCCGGGGCTAAGTGGGGCACCAAAGTAGGCCAGCCCAGCAAGGTCAGTGTCCCGCATGAGAAGCCTGAGACAGCCCCTCACCCTCTGTGCCATGGGTGGGCGCAGCCGAGAGGTCTGAAGGTCATCCTGCTGACTCCAAATCGACCACACTCTGACCTGGGACCGCCACCCTTTAGGACACTGAGAACTGCATCTGCCTAGTTCATAAGCCACTCAGTTTTAGTGGTTCTGTTTTCGAAGATGCTGGAGTTAGAGCAGTTCACGGGACTGTTGGATGATGTGAGTTAGACCACAGTGCGCCTAACCGGGCATGGCCGCCATGGGCTGTGGTCACTCTTTGGTGACATACATGAGGAGGACGCTGTCTGGCCCGCTACTCACGGGGTTAGAATGCAGCACGGTGAAGAACTCTGGGCTGATGAGGAACTTCACGGGGGGCGACTGCAACAGCAGCGTGAGCCTGGATCTGGAGGTAGAGTGCGGCAGGACGCTCTCCCGGCGGAAGTCTGCGGACGGAGCATGGGGGTCAGGGCTGCGCTGCTTCCTCCGCCCGCGCTGCCACAGGACCGAGCAGCAGCACCTGAAGCATCTGCTAAGGTTCCCTTCCCCCAAATGTTTTCTCTTTGCTATAAATCTGTGCATAAAACCCAACTCTTCTTAATTACACGGAAATAGAATGGAATGACCCTTCTCGTCCCTAGTTTAGCATTTAGCGTATCCTTAGGCTAATCATTGAACAACTGTATTCTTTTTCCACTATCCCACATATTCAGACATGATGGCAATTTATACTCTGCATAGTTTTGCGATTCTTTTCTGAGTACTGATAGAAGGTCGAGGACTCGAAGGGGTTTCTGGGAGGCTCCTGCTTTGCAAGTGGATTACCAGACCTTGGGGAACATCAAACATTTGCCTTACTTGCTCTTTTCTACGTTCAGGTGGCCAGAGACGCACACCGACCCCAGGCTCCTACCTGCGCTGGTTTGGTGAAAGTCGGCTTCCTCCCCAGCCCCATCCACAGGGCTCGCGTTCTCCTCTGGCCTCTCGTTGGTCATGGTTCTACGGATGCTCTGGTAACTGAAAGAAGAAGCCCAGGGCTGCATTCCAGCGGCTCACAGGATGGGACTCCCGCTCCCCCAAGCCAGAGGCCGTCTCAGCTCCTCGGGCAGCTGCCTGCTCCCCTGGCCCTGGCCCTGGAGCTCTTTCCTAAGAGGACGGCTCTTAGGAAACTGCACTGCACTGAGCTCTTCTGCCCACTGCTTGTGGGACCTCTTCCTCACAAGTAAATTTAGCTTTTAAAAAAAAATGTCATGGTCCTTAACCAAAGAAAACTGAAGGAAAAATTAGTTTATGTTTCATAGATTTTTTTTTTTAAATGGCCAATTAAAAAAGCTTCAGCTGATGAGAAAGATGCACCACAAAGAGAGATGGCAGGGGCTGGGGAGATGGCTCAGGGGAATAAGCCCTTCCCTGGCAAGTGAAAGGGCCTGAGTTCAATCCCTGGTTCTGCAAAAATAAATAAATAAAATTAAAATTAAAAAAAGAGAGAGAGAGATGGTAGAGGGCTGAAATTTGGCTTCAAATTATTCATCTGCTTTACTGAAAGCCATTGCCGAGGGCCAGTTCAAGGGTCCTCACTGTTTGTTCCTTCTTGGGTTCCCAAACAAGCTGTCCATGTAGGGGATCTTTTTTAATTTAGAGAAACCCAGTGAAGTCTGGGATTCCACAGTGACAGGCACAGCACAACGACAGGACATCCCGAGACAGCCAAGTCCCACCTGCAAGCACCCCACCTGCAAGCAGAGGAGTGAGACCCTCACCGCCGGTTCAGCTGCTCCATTTGCTGGATGGAGTTCGACCTCTGCAGCACCTGGGGAGCTGGTGGAGCCGTGGGCCGTTGCCACGTTGTGGTCCTGTTCACGTGGTCCACGTAGAAGATCCTGCCATGGCTATCGATGCGTGCTTCCCAGTCTACAGGACAGTGAGGGCCAGGAGGGGTGAGGAGGGGGCAGGGCTCAGCAGCCTTAGCACCTGCTGTGCCCACCACGCATGACACGGACCGGTCACACACACAATGGCGCTGTACAGCATGGTGACTCCCGCACCAGCCAGCCCTTCTCCCCAGGCCTCTGGAATCTGCCACTCCTGGGCACAAAGCCCGCCCGGTGGCTACCAGGCCAATAACCCTGTGGCTACCATGTCAACCTTCTAAAACACCTCTAAGTGCAGAGAACCTTTCCAGATATGCCCACAGCGCTCACCTGTGACAGAGCAGTGCCAGCAGACTGTCTCCAAAATGCACGTAGTTGGTGCCTTAATAACTTTGGTATTCATAGCAAGATTGATATGACATTTATTTTTTACCAAAACTTTGATTCTTCTCTATTTATTCTAGTCCAGGTGAAACACTCACAGCTTCTGTGCCTATGCAGTATTTATTCCCTATTATAGTAAATTTACTTTTTTAGAAGAAAGTGGGTAACTAATGCTAACCTAGTGACCAGCCGATACCTCCACATTCAATCTGCACTTTCCCAACATGCACACATCTTCAGACCAAGGTCAGTTTCTTCCCTCTAATCTCACAAGATACAAGACATTGAAATATTATACCACTGCCTGGCATCCTACATCCCAGAACTCTGGAGGCTGCAGCAGAAGGATCACCAGGAGTTCAAGCTCTGCCTGGACTACATGGTAAGTTCAAGGCCAACCCAAACTACATAGCAAGACCCTGTCTCAAACCAAAACAAAACACATTTTACGTGATTTAACTGCATGTGACTCGATGGCATTAAGTGCATCAGCATTTGTAAGTAGACAGGTTTATGTGCGTGTTCAGATACCTCTCCCCCATGGCTGTGGGGCAGACCACTCCCCTACTTCAACCCACAGAATGCATCTTCTCAGAAGGCAAATTCAGGGCTGCCTACTGCAGCTGGGAAGGGCGACGGATGAGGAAACACAGCAACAATAAAGGCCTCTTTACCCAGTGCTGCAGTGTGTCTGATTCCCCGCCCCCCCTCGAGCCTCATGCAGTCGTGGCGGGGGCTTCTAAGTTAAGGACTGACTCAGGGCCGGTGCTGGGGTTACAGGCGTGAGTGCTACGCCCGCCCTGGGGCAGGAGCCTGTGAACAATGTAAGGAAGGAGGGGGGCTCGCTCTTGCTGCTTCTCTCTTCTTGCTCCTGCTGCTTTTTCTGTTTTCCACCACCTCGAACTGCTGCCCGCTTCCCTGTGCCCCTTTCCCTTGGAAGCAGCCAAGTATGGTCTGAAATCTCCACAAACTGTCAGCTAAACAAACCCTTCCTTTCCCGATTTTGGGTGTCAAGTATTTGTCTCACAAGGACAGAAAAGGAACCGTGATACCCACAGAAGCAATTTACACATGCACATCTCTATGCCATCACCCTACATCTGCCAGGCTTCTCCTGCACAGCTCAGCACTCTCCAGACTCCTTGCCCCCTGTCCTCTGGCTTCCTCACAAATCCACAGTCTAATCCTGGATCCAGAAGGAGGGGACGCAATCCCTGACACCCCCAGCATAGATCCCCTGGGGGGACGGAGCAAAAACCCCAACACAAGCCCCAGGTGGGGAAGACCCACCTAGTGGCTCCTAGAGGCAGCGGGCCCTGGCTGGACCCCACACCCCTGCTGAAATCTATCTTTTGTCTGTCTCAGCACATTGTGATTTAAGGCAAATGGCAAACTTTACAGACACAGCTCCAATTCCAGACATTTCCAAAGGGCCTTGTGCTTGGCCTGGGGTGCAGTGACAGACACTAGGTACCACCTTCAGGGGCTGAGGCCCAAGCCCTTTGCTCTGCCCCCTGGCTCTGCTCCTAACCGCCTCCTCCTCTCAGAGCTTGCAGAACCAGCTACTCTCTAGTCTCATGCCTGTCTCATGGAGGCCAGGAAAACTCACACACTGCTCTGTGTCAAACCAAATGCACATGAGAACAAACGGCCAGGCCATTCTTTTCTCTAAGAACATTTTTAGTAGCTCTCAATTATAAAAATATGTTCGTGTGCACCCCAATATTATAAGTAGATTGTTTATATTGTTTGTCCATCCTATCATTAGTTTGAGCTCAACGAATTTTTTTTTCCTTTTCTTTTGCATTTTTGGATTATTTGTTCATAGTTTAATTTGACATATATATAAAATCATGCTTCCACTTAGTTTGCCAACTGGACAATGTATCAAAATTTGTTTTCTCCTAGGTCATCAGAAAATTGTTAAGGTAACTAAGCAGGGATCCTTTGGGCTTGGAAAAGTATTGCTCAGGGCTCCTTTTGGTGAATGATGGAGCAGTTAGCTATCTGGGGGAAAAAAATCCCAGCCTTTGTTTAATAATAGGAAGCTCCAGTGTTCTCCATAGCCTTGTGAGAGACACCTCAACAATGTTATTAAAAAAATTATTGTGTTATTTTTACATTAGTCATTAATTGTAAAAGATTAAGCTTTTTAAAAATAGACAATGAAGTTTTCTACTTTACAGGTGCTTTGGTATAAAATTAAATTTTAAAAAAAGTGAAAAAAATAAAAATAATACTGAATAGGTCCATCAGAGATTAAAAAAAAAAAAAAGAAAAAGAAAAGAATAGAGATCAACTACAGAAAGCAGAAAGAAACACCGCCAACCTTTCAAGGAAATTATTACTAAATGTGGCTCTCAGTTTTCTGGCAGTGAAGGCAGAAAAGAAAACCCGCGGTTGCACCCTTTCCATTTCTTGCCAAAACAAAGTTTAAAAAAATCTTCAAAGATAGACCTTTCTCTTGGAACTAACTGGAAAGGATTTGCCTAATAAGCAGAGCATAAGGCCCTTTGGACAGCTGGCCAGAAGCAAATGGGAGGCTGGGGAGCCAGCCACGTCTTCGTCACATTGCCCTGCGCGCAGCTTGTGATACGTGAACAAAGATTTAAAATAACATAATGCTATGAAAATCACGGTGCCTGTGGTCACTCTCCACAAAGGCCAAAAGTAACCATAAGTCACAGGTCAATAAAGACACTTTCATGTTCAAAAAGGACAATAAAAAGGTGGAATAAAAACTTTGCTTTCTAAGAACACAGGATGTCAAATGCACACTGCACCTGTCCCTGTTGAGTG
This sequence comes from Ctenomys sociabilis, assembly GCA_004027165.1. Classification (NCBI taxonomy): domain Eukaryota; kingdom Metazoa; phylum Chordata; class Mammalia; order Rodentia; family Ctenomyidae; genus Ctenomys; species Ctenomys sociabilis. Next base: position 170,156 of record PVKA01000204.1, read on the forward strand.
CTGTACCCTCACACTGTTATCCTTCCTGAAACCCCCAAAAAGAGCCCCTCTACATGTCGGTTCCCAGTGGACATGTGACTTTGGATCACGAGAGCCTGGCATCGTGCCGGCCTTCTGACGAGGTGAATATCGCCTCTACTGAGGCAGTGGAGTCCGACGAGGCAGACACAGGCAGGACCGGGCTGAGGGAAGGCTGGGCATGGTGTGACATCGTGGGCCCACCTGCCCACACACCACGCATGGCGTTCTGTTAGGCCTGGCTTCTTCTTGCTGTAAGAAAGTGTCTGGGAGCATGTTTTACAGCATGGAAGTTTTTTCAGACAAATGATGCTAAAGCCAGACGAGCAGAACCAGAAGCCAGGGAGGCTGGCATGCCCTCCTTCTGTTATGGTGTCCAACGAGACAGTCAGTGATCAGGGTGCATGGAGCAGGAGTGTGTGTGAATGGTGTGTGTGTGTGTGTGTGTGTGTGTTGCACAGTTTTAGAAAATTAGAGGACAGAACTTTATGTTTTCTGAGGCCTCTTCCAACTCTAAAATTCTATGAATTTATAAACTGATATCCTTTTTATTACATTAGCACCTGGCGTGTGCATTATGCACTGTCTCTAATTTTCAAGCATGACTCTAAAGTTAAGTGCGGGGCTAGAGATATAGCTCAATGCCGAAAGTGCCTGCCTGGCAACGTGAGGTCCTAAGTTCAAACCCTTACAAAAAAAAAAAAAGAGAGAAAAGTCATAAAGTTAAGCAGTCCAAGCCCAGGAGCTCTGGGGCCCTGTACCACCAACCCACTTTGGCCACAGCTCATTCCTGCGTCAGCTGGGGTGTGCTCTGGCTGCACACAGCTCCTCTTTCCATGATGATGTCCATGAACACGGCACTCACAAGGCATGATGGCCCCAGACAGCAGCACATCAAGGGTTAGTAAAATGTGGGCTTCTATGCCATACTCCAGGCCTCAATGCAGGCTCTGGACTTGGGACTCCATTATCTTCATATTTAACAACTCTTCCGGGAGGGTCTGAGCCACACAAAAGTTTGAGAAATGCTGCCATAGATTAACACGAACTTAACGCACAGAGCAAAGGCTAGATTTCTCAGAAGAAAAAGTGAGAAGAACCCCAGAACCCAAACTTCAGCAGAGTACCCAAAATGAGTACCCCAGGGAGCAAGAACTCTCCTAGAAGCTGCTACAGTTTGCACATGGAGTGTCCCCCAGAGGCCCAAGAGGAAAGGCCAGTTCTCAGGGTGGTGCTGCCGGCCAGTAGGGAAGACTCCAGGCTTTGGGGCCAAGGGGCCTCCCACCCCTCCCTCTTCTGCCCTTGCTGCACATGTCAGCCACAAGAACGGAGCTCAGCATATGCACCCGCTCTGCCATCACCTGCCGCCTCCTCCCAGAAACTTCGCCGAAAGCACCGTGTCCAGCAGACCATGGACTGAACCCCAGTGGTGAACCAGCTGGTTATCTCAGGTGGGCACTACAGGAATGGAAAGCCGGCCGACACAGACACCCTGAAACTGTAGTGTTGGCACCAGCATCTTCCAGAGGGTGCCGGGCTGCCCACTCTCTTTTCCCTCATCCTCAAGCTATGGAGGCCACAGCTGTCACATGCTCACACCCAGCAGCCTCAGCCCTGCCAGCCTCCAGCTGCCTGCACTGCAGTGCCCTCAGACAGAAGAGGTGGCCTGCCCCTGCCTGCTGGCACAGGCCTGGGCCCAAGATGCCTTCCTGGGCACTGTTGGGGCACTTTACCAGAGAGCTGTGAATGCTCAGGACACAACAGTGGTGGTGGAGGGGCCCAGCGCACAGGGACACTGTGCGGTGTGTGGCACACGGAGGATTTTAAGAACCAAGTGGAAAAATCACACCAGAGCTGAGCTGTCAGTCCTAAGGCTAAGCTCTGTCCCCAGTCCTGAGCTAGGCGGGTAAGGCAGGAAGAGGGGACAGGAGAACCTCTGCTCCTCCTCAGAGGGCTCAAGGAGCTGTTCCCCTGAGGTGCGCACTACCACGCAATCCGTGGCACGACACATGCAGTGCAACAAGGGATGCCCCAGTCCTCCTAGCAGGGCTCTTAAATCTGCAAAGGACTCGAGTCTGTTACATCAGCACTCTGGGAGGCTGAGGCAGAAAGACAGTGAGTGTGAGCCCAGCCTGGGCGACCCAGTCACTTAGGGAGACCTTGTCTCAAAATACCTAAGTACACACAGGATCACACATAAGCAGACACATAAGCACACACATAAATATACACATCAACACAATAAGTATACACATTAGAATACATACAAAGATATACGTAAGTACACACATAAACACACACCTAAACAAATATGTAAATGAAGGGCTAAGGGTGTAGCTGAATAAGGGGCTCTGGGTTTAGCTCTCAGTACAGAAAAAGCAATCTTCAAAGCATAGCACGACTTTGCTAGACAGCTTCCCCACTGAACGCTAGCACACAGATAGTTTATAAGGTAAAAATGAGCTAAAAACAACGATGGCAGCAGGGCATAAGCTCAGTTTGAGCAACACTCAAGCCCGAAGCCATGCTGTGGAAGTCCTGTGGGTGGGGACAGTGATCACACGGAAAGGAAAAGGTGCCTCTCAATGTGACACAGGCTCTGCCCCGGGCAAACCTGGCGGGGCTCAGGCGGCCCCGCAGCCTCCCGGAGGGCGCTTGTGCGCATGCGTCCCAGGAGGGCAGCCGGGTGCGCTTTGAGCTTCCTGGCTGGACCCCACAGCATGACAATCTACTGCTGCTCGTGAGGTTGGCATCCTAGTGTGAAGCGCTCCTGGTGTCTACCCAACAGGCTGACACAGCACCCTCTGCCTCCACCCGACACCAGGGCTGGCAGCCCCCAGCCGCACCATAGGCCTTCTGGTCCTGACAGGTCTACCCAATGCACAAGGTGACATCCCAGACTCTGCCTCTCCTCTCATGAGCATGGACTCTTAAGTAAGTTCCTTCATCTATGTGGCTTCTTCTAGAAACAACCCAACCAGCTGACTTCTATAGGGCAGTACGGGTTTCAAATAAGACCTACTTGCTTTATTATTTTTTTTAAATTTTATGTTATTTTATTTATTTAGTTTGTGGCCACCTCAGCCCACCCAGGGGGCAGCTCTGGCATGACATGCGGTGCTGGGGATCAAACCGTGGTTCCCACATGCTTATCTAAGCTTGCCTAAACAGGTGCTTTAGACCGCTGAGCTATCTCGAGGGACCTACTTGATCTATCATTAAAACATCGAAATGCAAAGCCTGTAGACAAACTTGAGTTGGCATAACAAACAGTGCTTTAACAAGTAGAGCAGTCTGCCCCCAGATAACGCAGCCAGATGGTTTAAGACTGACAGGTCTGCCCCCTGTGACAGGTGCCTCCACCGGGACTGCAGGAGAGGGGAGACGCCCCGCTGTCAGGCAGTGCGCAGCAGGAGGCGGCAGCGGGGTGTCCAGGAATACAGCAAGGTAGGCAGCAGGCTGGGTGGACAGAGAAGCGGGCACACGACTATGGGAGCTGGCCCTGGGGAAGGGCATGCTCGGCCCCTGCCCTGTAATCTAGTCCTGGCCATGGCTTGCTCCTACAACACAAGTGTGCAAATGTGGGCACGTGCATGTGTGTATGAGTGTGCTTAATCTCATTTTTAGAGGGAAACACTTTCAGTTCTGAGTCATTATATAGAAGTTCTAGCTATGTTTTATAAAGTGATGTTATTTTATTGAATGTTAACTAAATTAGCACTGAGGCACATTTCTCAGTGAGGACATTGTTAGAACTTGGGGTGGGACAATTCTTTGTTGTTGACATTGTCCTGTCACTGCATGTTGCTTAGAATCCCTGTCCCCAGACACTAATACCAAGGCCTCCTTTCAAACACCTCTCAGATGAGAGTTGCCCTCACAGTCCAGCACCCTGTGGATGGGACTGGCCACCACGCTGGAAGTCACCTCGTCTGAAGGAGCCCATCCGAGGGCTGCCCCACCGGCTCAACACTCACTCCTGCAACAGGATAATGCCATAACTTGCCTTTACATTGGGTTCTATGGACTTTTTAAGTGAGCTCGCAATTGTTAGTACAGATTCCTTGGATAGAGTTTATCTGCTTCATGAGTGTCAGCTGGAAGCAGACACGTGGGGCGATCACAAATAGTGGCCCTAAATTCAGCAAGGAAGTACCTGTCTTTATTGACCACAACTTAAAGGCCAGAATTAAGTCCAACAAATACCAGGGCTGGGCGTGGCCAGGAAAACGCCAATCATCAACGCACTGTGCAGCGCTGACCCCCCCGGGCAGCCCCCAAGGTGCCAACCAGTCAGTCACCGCAAGCCCTCACATCCGTCAGGAACAAAGCTCTATAGCACCCTCTTCTGCCATTCCCCTTCCTGCTGCACACCTGCAGGGCCTCCCAGGGTCCCTCCTTCCCAACTCTAAGTCTTCTCCAAAGGTAAACCAAGGTCACCTCTCTCCTCTTCCACCCACTTCGGGTGACATATGGCTAGTCCATCTCTGTCTGTCTATCTGTCTATCTATCTGTCTGTCTGTCTGTCTGTCTGTCTGTCTGTCTGTCTGTCTGTCTGTCTGTCTATCTATCTATCTATCTATCTATCTATCTATCTATCTATCTATCTATTCTGCTTAAAATACATTACCTATAAGTAATAGCCCTGTTCCCCAAGGTCTGAAGGAAGGAAGGATCCATGCGCAGCAGAATGGGAAGAAAATCCAGCCAGCAACCAAAACACTGCACAGTGCCCACCAGGTCTTGCCTGGTCCTCACCAAAACAAACCTCAGCATCTCTGCCTAGAAAGGCAAGTGCCCTGCCCCTGCTACCCCACACCTCATACCACATAGGGCCACAGGCCAGGCAGTGAGCATCCCTCAGAAGAGGATGAGAGAAGAAGGTGGGGAAAGGTGGGACAGAGCCAACGGCCGGCCTTGCAGAGCCTCCCACAGCACCAGCGTCCCAGCTGCATCCTGGCTTTTCACCTGTACTGTTGTATGTGCTTCCAGGATTTAAATGAAGAGTAACTGTGCCCAGATACCCCGTGGCAAGAGTGTCACCCATTCCAGTGAATCCTGGCTGTGCAACTGCTTTCTCTCTTTCATGGGCTAAGTGCACTTGAAAGCAAGCACACTTCTTTTGAGTCCCTAGACAACAGTCAAATGCCTGCTCCCTGCAGTAGGCTAATTCCTGAAATGCACAACTCTTCTGCTTCATGATCCAAAATTATGCAAGTGCACCAAGAGCAGCCCATTCTGGAGTGGTCTTCTAAGAGCCTGTGATCTGCCTGCCAAGCAGAAGTCATCTGCTCTGCCTTGAGCTGTGACTTTAATCACCTTCTCATGTCCCCGCCTGGACATGTGCTACCTGGAAATGTGCCCAGGGCTCGGGTTCCCTGCTGCTCTTTGCTGGGCAGAATAACACCTGGAGTCCAGAACCCTGAATTCACCCATCACCCAGAATCTGCCTCCTCCTACCAGGGCCTCCTGTCCCCTGTAGCCCAGGACTCAGGCAGCCCTTCAATAAAGCTGCTTACTTGGCGGGAGAGCCTCGTCCACCCTCTGGTACCGGCTGACATCCTGGCGCACCGAAGGCAGTGACCGCAAGGGCTGGTGGCCGTTGGCTGGCGAACCTAGGATTAAAGTTGAAGTTACCTGTGTGTTGCTGAGGGACAAGACAATGTGCCAATAAGCTCGCAGCACACCTGGGGGCTGGGGTCCCTCTGCTGCCTTGGGGCTCATTTCCTATCATGCCCAGAAACACACGAGCAGGGAACAGACAGCGGCCATGGGCTCCCGGGGGCTCATGGAGAATGTCTTTTTTCCTGTGTGGGGGTCCTCCCCACCTTCGTCTGCCCTGCCCAGGACAGCAGAGCAGCTGTAAGGTAGTTAGGGCAATGAGAACAAAGCAGAAAGAAGAGGAAAAGAACAAGGGGAAACTGAGGCTGCGAAAACAAATTACAGGATAGGGAAATCCTTCCTATTTCTGTTGGAAGCACATGAAGCGACCCTCTGGCACGTGAATGCGTCACTCCAAGCATCCTAAGGGACTCTTCTAGCAAGCACATTTGCTGAGGTCCAATCCAGCCTGCCACGCATATCTGCATTTTCAGCAACTGGACCGTCACCATGCATCGCCTGCCTGAGCTGACTTCTCACCTCGGAGAAGACGGAGAGGTGAGCAAGTGCACTCGGACCTTCCGCTCTGGAGCTTCATGGTGTGTGTGGAGGGGGGGTGGGGGTGCGCACATGCGTATATGCGAGACTTAGTGTTCCTGAAAACCGCTACAGGCTCACTGAGGGCCCCGCTGCCGCCCTACTTGGTTTCCCACCTGGAGAGGCAGATCATGTGGCTCTGCCCTTCAGAAAAGCGCAGGCTTTGCCCTGAGGTCTGCCTGCAAGCTCATGAGGCCTCCTCCCCGGTGACATGGTCCCCAGCTCTGAGCTGCAGGACTCACAGTCACTGGCTATCCCTCCCCTCCTTCCCAACGGGGCTCAGCTCCCCTGCTGCCCAGGGACACAAGCCTACCTCCTGTGGCGCCCTCCTCCTCGCACGCCTGCGCTGCCGTGGCCCCTTCACAGGCTCCAGCATCCTCCCCCGCGTCCTCCCCGGCCTCCTCCTCTCCTAGCTCCCGGCTCTCTGTGGCTGTGGTGCCCTCCAGGCCCGCCCTGCGCTGCCAGATCTCGCCTAGCTCCTCAGGCTCAGGTCCTGCGTCCTCCTGCGTGCCAGGCACCTGCACAGCTGGCAACGTCCCTGGGGTGCACAAGACCTCGGGGCCTGGCCCACGGCCTGGGTGCTCAGCAGCCGCACAGGCTCCATCCTCATCCTCCTGCGAGGAGAAGGCTGGAGTCTCGGGGAAGCGTGCACTCTCCAGCGAGGAGCAGCGTGTGTCCACAGAGGACAGCTGCGTGGCCACGCTCTCATTGCAGGAGCTGTCCGCGCCCTCCAGGTCACTCTCACCCTCGGGCCTAGTGCTGGCCTCGCTCACGCTCTCTGTCCTGGCAGGGTCACTGGGCTCGGTCTCCGAGGAAACTTGTGAGGGCTCGGAGCCCTGGTCCAGGGACTCAGCCTCGCTGATGGCCCTGCGGCTGCCCCCGGACGTGTCAGGGGTGCCGGTGTCAGCCCCGCTCATGGGTTGCTCAGCCTCCTGGGAGCCGCACAGCTCCGCACTGCCCTGCTCTGACCCAGGCTGGGAGTCTGGGCCAACAGCTTCACACTCCTCGGGGGCTGCACCCGAGGAGCCCTCGGCCAGCTCCGGAAGATCCTCTGGCTTATCCTCAGAGGATGCAGCCTCGGGCATGGAGCGCTCCTCTAGGTCCGCTGGGTTGGTGTCTTCCAGCTTGGTCTGAGAGCTCAGGCTCGCCTCCTCAGCCCTGGGTGCCCTGCTGAGCATGACCAGCCCTCCGTCCTCCTCCAGGGAGGACGGGAGGCCGAAGTCCTGCTGCAGCTCATGCTCGTCCTCATCGGAGTCGATGTGCAGCATGGCGCTGAGCCTGGTGTCCGTGGGAAAGCTGCTCCTAAGTTTCGGGGAGGCACCCATGGGCCGCTCGGCAGAGGCCGCAGCCCCCGGCCGGGAGGGGCCATTGTGCTCCAGGGCATCCAAGTAATCATTGAGGGAGTCCTGGCGGCCCCTGGGCGGGGAGGTCCTGGAAGAAGCACAGGTCAGCTCCTCCGTGTCCATCTCCAGGGTGGAGCTAGTCCTGAAAGAGTGCTTGGGTGTGGTGTCCGCGGTGCTGTCCTCAGACACCACCCCGTTGGCACAGCCTGGACTGTCTTGGCGGCTCCCGGGCATGTCCTCGTCATCGGAGGGGCTTCCAAGGTCCCCATTCACGGTGCCGACTCCCAGGATCGTGCCGACGGCTTCGGGAGACGCATCTGGAGGAGGAAGCACTGTGAGCAGCAATGGACTAGGAACAGCGAGTGGCCATCTGCCCGCAGGTGACTTAGAGAGACCCTTCTCCGCCATGGAGCAGTACTCCCTGGTGCCTAAGTGCCGTGTTCTTCTTGACAGCAGCGTGTAAGGGACAAAAATCAGATAAGCTTAACGGCTGTATGGCTTCTCCCCATTAGAAACCCAAAGTTCAGTTAAATTATGGAGCAAAATAGCAGACAGGCACTAGGACACAGGGGAGGGACCTCTGGAGAGGAAGCATGAGGTGGGGGAAGAGGAGGAGGACATAAAAACATGTGAGATGTCTTATGCACATGGACCAGGTCCTCATCACAGATGCCACCGTCATGGACTGCAATTGTGCGCAAATGAAAAACTACAATAGCTGGGTGTGATGGTGCACACCTATAATTCTAGCACACAAGAAGCTGAGGCAGGAGGATCCCTACAAATCTGAGGCCAGCCTGTGCCACAAGGGAAGTTTAGCTAGCTTGAACTACATAGCAAGTCGCTATCCAAAAATAAATAAATAAAATAAAAAATATCAAGTGAGCCTCTCTTGGCCAACCATCAGCCTGTCAGTCCAGAGCACAGCCTCCTGTGGAAGCCTCCTGCTGCTGGCACCCACTCATGAAGCCCCCCTAGCAGGTGTGGTGCCAGCCAGGTTGGCACAGGAGCTGTGAGTGTCAGCTGTCATCAAAAGTTCTGCGGCCAGTTTCAAAGTGCAGGCATAGCCCACGAGGCAGTGTTTCATAAAGAGGCTCACCTGTCCGCCTCAGAAGCTGCCACAGGTAATCCTGTGAAAACTGTTTTCTTTTTAGAACGGGACACACGTTCAGCACACTTCCCACACACTCTGCCAAAGAGGCACACACAGAGGCACTCACCCTCATGCACGGAGGACGTGACTTCCACCTTAAACTGCAGGTACCCGCTCACGTGGTCAGCCGGGAGCCTCCTGCCCAGGTTGTAGCTCAGCATCTGATCTCTGTCAGAGGACACAGGCTGGTCACACTCCTCACACCTGGCATCCCCGAGACTTCTTCCCACAGCCACCCCAAGGCCTCCCAGTTCCTGAGACTTGCAGACTTGGGAGTAAAGGAAACGCAGACACAAGGCACGTGGAGTCCATTAGTCAGGACTCACTCACCAAAGGGAACACCTGGAAAGCCAGGGAGGACAGGAAAGCTTGCTGCAAGGGAAGTGACCAGCAGGGAAATAGGCAGGGCTGTAGCCCCAGCTGGAGGTGTGAGGGGAGGGGCCAGCCTCTCCTCCCTCCCCTCACAGAGGGTGTGCCTTAGTGCCCCTCCGGTGAAGCCTGCTTGGCACTGCTTAGGAGTGGTGTTGACGAGCAGGCTGGAGAAGCCAGAGGAGCCACAGCTTGGGGCCCGTGTCCCACACCTGGTGCTGCAGGGAACTGGACCTGCTGGACTCTGCCCCACCCTGGTCCCAGGTTCTGGCTGGCAGCTTCTTCAAGGCTGGAACTGCCCAGCATGTCACATTCATGTCTGTTTATCCAAGTCAAATGCAGCTGGCAACTGCTTCATTTCCTTGAACACAAACCACTCTTTTCCTGAATGGGGTAGTTGTTTTGTAGGGGAGATTATCAAAGACAGGGTTTCAGAGCAGACTGAGGGAGCAGTCTCTGCTCTCACCCCACCCCTACCGGTTGTTCAGGACAGCACCATGCCTCTGCCTCACTGCCGTGGAGCCAGCGGCTAGGAAGAAGTCCTCTGCCTAACTTGTTCCCCATCTCTAACTACTGCAGTCTGCTGCTAAGCTCAATTCTGGCTCGGCTCCTACAGACTCTTCTGATTCAACTGCAAGAATTCCTCAGTTCTCTTTCTTCCCCAGATAGGGTGTGGTGAAGATTTGTCTCGGGCAATGCTTGCCGTGTGGCACGCACACTCTGAGGGCTGTGTCACCACCTCCTCTGCTCCTCCTGCAGCCTGTGTGCTAGGAAGCAACCTTGTTTCCCTGAGGAGGCAGCTAAGGCATGGCCAGGCAGCTACACAGGGATGGGCCTCAGACTGGGCACAGGCCTTGCTGATACAGAACCCAGCTCTGCCTGCAGACGCTGCCTGACAGCCTCCTGGGAGCACACAGCCCGGTGACATCTTGGCCGTGAGTCACCTTGGTGTGGTCGCCATCCATGGCTCCACTACACTGGTGCTGTAGAGAAGCCCTCTGCAAAGGGACCTTGGAGTGTGCAAGTCCCCGCTCTCCAGGCCTGCCATCTGCACAGACACCACAGGGGGCTGCCACCTGCTCCGCTGCAGGGGCGGCCTCTTCTCCCCTGATGAGCTCCCAGCACCTGTGCCCGACACACCGGTGGGCTCAGCACAGTAGCACATTAAACAATCCACATCTGACTTGCACTGCTCCTCACTCATCTCTTTGGATACTCTGTCCTTTAATAATAAACTCATTATTTTCTGGATCAAAACAAAGTAACTCTCCTCCACTCCTCCTTGGGCAATCAAGATTGAGCATTGGGGTTCGTGATGATTGATATAAGCAATGGACTTCAGGAGGGCATTAAGGGTCTCCTACGCCCCGTAGGGACAGGGCTGCCACGGCTCCCAGCTGTTTGGTCACTGTTGCATGCTGCTCGAGCTGCAGTAGTACCTAGTGCGATCATGTCAGAGTCTGCAAGAACTGTACGCCCACTTTAGCAGTTCACTGTGCTAGTAACTGTCGAGGTTAATGGCCACCACTTTGAGCTCCTCTTGTAATTGTAGAGGCCAAAGGTATCTTGTGTTACTCTCATGATGTCCCATTAAATTTAGTATTAAAATATCTATACAAGTTTGTATTTTCTTGATATATACTGTTTTGATGGAATATATAGGGGGGTGCTCTGTCAATCAGATCTGCTGTCACTGTGGCAAAATATGTGACACCCACAACTTAAAGACAGAGAGGTTTGATTTGGTTCACATATCCAGAGAATTCAAAAGGTAGTAAAGGTAAGCAACTCTGAAACATTTTGTTTGAGAAGAGTCCCAAGCCCAGCAGATTCAGGGCTGCCTGGGGAGTGCTAGCCTGTCCGCAGCCATCCAAACATTCAGAGGCTACTACAGCCATGACCCAGGGGACCCAGCCACTGACTGAGCTGGCAGCAGACCTTGGCATCACACATGTGGCACTGGTTTTTCAGGCATGCACAATGCAATCGTGTGGGGACAGGAAGGCTCCCATCCAGGTTCTCTCAAAGGAAGGCCTTGGAGGCCAGGCAGTGCACAGAAAGGGCAGTGTGGCAAGGTGTGGGAATGAAGCCAAAGGCATGATGGAGGCCCCAGGAAACTGGAGACACCAAGAGTGTGGGTCATCCGCTGACTGCAGTCACAGGCAGTGAACACAGGCAGTCCAGGGCAGAGGCCATCAGGCCTGAAAGACATGGCCCACCAGGCAGGGCCAGCCAAGCCCTGTGGAGCTCAGCTCTCCTCACCAGCTGCCCCAGGTGCAGGTCTAATGCTCGCCGTACCAGGTTCCACTCTCTGCTCCCATTCCTTCTACCCACACCTCTCTGTCCCTTCTGGAACGTGAGTGTTTCTGTGTCATTACTGTATGTTGGGAGTACTTATCTTTCCTTTTGACATTTACAGGGCTTACAGCTAACAGCTTGGACTTGGACTTACTGGCAGTGATAGAACTACTCTGTCAACTCACGGAAATGGACTAAATTCATTTTACATAATGAGAAGCACATGAACCCTTTGGGGGCTGAGTTTAGATGTAAAATGTCCCCCTTAAGCCCTATGCACTTGAGGCATGACAGGACCACGGGGAAGGCCCTATACTGACCAACGATTCTTCCATGGATGAGGTCAGAACTGAATTGCTATCAGCAGATGAGCGTGGCAGAAACTAGGTCACTGGGCTGAGACCTGAAAGGCCATTCTCTTGTCCCTGGCTCCTCCCTGCTTTCTCTGGCTGCCCTGAGATAAGTAGCTGTCTTCTTCTGGTCTCTTCCACTGTGCCCTTCCTGCCTCAGAGCCAGCTGACCATGGACTGAACCCACCGGAAAATGAGCCAAGTAGATTCTTTAAAGTTGCAGATGGGGGTATTTTGTCCCAGTGACAGGAAAGTGACCAATACTGACTCTACCTGGAAAAAATATCTTAAGTGGCAAAATACTCAGTACAATCACTCCACCTATCGGTACAAGAAGGCCTCCCTACTGTCCATCAATCCCAGCTCAAGACTTTCCTTGCTCACTGAACACCTATCAGCAAAGCTTTCTCTATCCGCCCCACTCTGGCTTGCCCCAGCCCCTGCCGTGAGCTATCATGATGAAGAATATATCATATATTATTATGACATGATTATGAAAAAGAAGCACCAAAAGACTTCACTGGCTAAGATACTCTCTTTCAGTCAATTTATAATCAGAAAAACTGATAAAGCATAGGATGTGGTATGCCTTTCTGGAGGGATACAGCCCACTTTGGTGAAATGTTACATTTAAACAAAGGCGCTCAAAATAGGACATGAGCTATTGCTTATCCTAGAATCCATACCCTGTAAAACCTCAAAGATTTCAGAGTTGCAGCGTTCCAGATGCATCACTAATCAAAGCACAGCATTCTTTGAGCTGTATCAAGTATTTCACGAAAAACAATAACTGATCAGAAACACATTTTTATATGTTAGCAACTGACATAAAAATCTGTAGCATCACCACAATGCTTTAATCTATGGAGAAATGTCTCCTAATCCTGATATGTTACCAATCCACAGTGGATTTCCTTCCAGCCCACGTGGATTCCAGGGCTGGTTCTTCTCTGGGTGAGACAAGCGTGCAAGCTGCCCCAGGGTGTGTGGCATTGAGTATGCTGGGTTTCACCGTACAAAAATGTACACAGCACACAGCACAATAAGGATTGGAAGTACATTACGGTCTCTTAACAACTTCACCACAACTTTAAAGAACTCACAGAAAAAAGAAAACAAAAAACCCAGCAGCTTAAGCTTCTGTCCCAGCCTGAATAAATGCAGAAAATAGGAGCTAACTACAGTACCTCCTCATCTGGGTCCCACTGCAAATGGCCCCAAATCAGGTTGGTTCTGTTTTGAAGAAGGGTGGGTTCCCTGGGCGGGATGAACCAGGACAAGGACACATCTGCATTAAGACTGCTCTAGGGCCAGAGTTTTGTGTCAAGATTTCAGTATACTTGGAAAGATGATTTAGTGCTATAAGATGAAGCTGAAATGCTAATGCACCTTAAAAAGATAAAAATACCAAAAAAAAAAAAAAAAAAAGTATATAATCTGACCAAGGTACATAATTAAAGCTTTTGGTCCAGGATGGTTTAAGGCCTGCAAGGGCACTTCTTTATTTTCATAGAACTTTGTGTCCGCTTCTTGTCAGCAGAGCAAGCCCAGGACTCCCGAGCACCCTGCCGGTCCCCGTGCAGCCAGCCCGGAAGCTGCAGCAGTTACCCAGCCGCCTGGCGCTCCAGCAGCCTCTGGACCGGGATGGTCAGTTTCCCCAGGAAGCGCTTGATGATGGGACGGCTCTTGGCAAATTTGTCTTTAATTTCAATTTCTAAGACATCAGTTAGGAGTGCAAAAAAGGAGTATTTCTGAAAAACAAAACAAAACAAAAGAGGCCGTGTATTGGCGCAGAGGAAAACCAAACAGGATCAGCGCATCCCTCCATGTTACAGGAAATGGTGTTTCCCAAGTTCTCAGGACACAGAGCACACATCAGGAGAAATGTCTGTGATCATCAGACACCCATTTTCAGACACAGCCATTAACTCTCACAGTGACCAAGAAGCTCCCCATTTGGGAAGCCAAAGCAGCCCTTCCCTTCCGTCATACAGCCCTGCCTAGCCTAATAGTGTCAGGAGCAATGGCCAAGCACCAAATCCTATGCAACGCAATTTCAGTACTCAGTATGTGAGTGGTGCTTTCATTTCTGACCTTTGATACCTTATTATAGTATGACTTAAGACAAACTAGTATACTTGAGGTTGTTTGTTCGTTTGGGTACCAGGGATCAAACTCGCAAGGACCTCGCACTTGCCAGGCAGGCCCTTAGACCACTGAGCTATCTCCCCAGCCCTTAACTATACATTTGATTAGTGATTCTTTATATTTCTAATCTTACAGGATTTTAAAGTCACAAAACATGGTTAAAGTGTTCCCCAACTTAGGAAGTAGGAACATGTACAGTATATTGTGATTTCCTTGATAAATATAAAAGTACAACAAAATTTAACTGGAATTATTGCTGAAGCTCAAAGACACATGAGGTCATTCTTTTCTGAGACAAGAAAAGCGAAAGTGTGAGAGTTAGAGGGGCTTCATCCTTTGTATTCTTTATACAGGAAAAAAGTGAGTGGATGTAACAAAGAAAATAAATAGAAGAGAAGCTGTATTCATTTCATATTTGCTGAGCTACAGTTCCAAATTGAGGCTCTTAGGGTGAGTAAACCACAGAGCCAGGACCCTCACCCGCGTCATTTCGCTCCGGCCCTGCAGCCACCTTGATGGGAGTCTCGCCAGCCAACCCGACACTCGGGCACCACTAAGTTTATTTAGTTACAGTAAAGTTCTCCAAGGGTCAGACCACTTGGCAGTCTGCTAACTGGGAAAAGATGCACTTGTTTCAAATAAGAAAGCTCAGCTTTTGCTCTGCTGCCTCTGCATAGCAGCGACAATGATACTTCAAGCGACAGCGTCTTAGTCACCAAAGCAGAGAGCTGGTGATCATACCTCTTTTGCCTCCCTTACAGGCTTGCACTGGCAATGTGGGCAAGAGCTCTGTAAATATGGGCTGGGGAGATAGCTCAGCTGCACAAGCAACTGCCTGGCAAGCACAAGGTTAGGGGTTCAATCCCCAGCACCAAAAAAAAGAACTCTGTAAATATAGTGACAGCATATTTCATTACCTTCTTCATTATAACCTTCTAAGCTCACACAGAGATATAGTTCATGCCTGTAGACTTTGAAATTTGTTAGATTAACTGGTATAACTTCAGGAATTAGTTGTCATGAGTAGTTATACGTAGTTTTAAAGAAACAGATGGAAGAATACAGGCAACCTCCTTCCACATAGTCAGCCAGAGGAACTGAGCAGAGACTTCACGCACTAACAAGGACCACAGAGCCACATCATTTCCTTAGCTGCTCTTAGCTCTCTCCCTCAAATAAACAACATAGCGCATATCTTTGTCCTTAGAGATTTAGGGTCTGCTCTAATTGTGTACAACCCAGAAACATTCTAACACTAAACTTGGTTCACAAGATAAGAAGTACAAGATCTCTTTGTTAATCTTTTGCTTTTCCGTGGTTCCCAGGAATCAGGTTCTTGCCTGATTTCTCTGATCCAAAGAGCTAACTGTGGACCACCACCAGCATCTGCCTTCACCCTTGGCGGCAACTCCTCTATGGCTCCACCATAGAACATCTAGGGGCCATGCAAGGTTTGCCAAAGCCGCAGAGAGTGAAATTCCTTTAGCTCATGCTAGAACAAAATATTAACAATTCGAAGTCAACACAGGATCATGCTACTGAGTGCTCCTTTTGCCCCAGGATCTGTTTTGGTACTGTGTTCATGGTAAATTTTTTGCACTCATTTTGATGTTTTTAAAAATATTTCTCAAGGTATCTATTTTGATGGCCAAGTCTTTGGCAGAGCCTTAAGCGGCGCTTGCAGCAAATGCATCTCCCACCCCCCACAGACCTGGGGAGAGCTTCTTGTCAGTCTTCCCAGCATGCTTGGACCCAGCCTTACTCCCACACCAGGGAATAGCTCAGGTGCAGAGCTCAGAGGCAAAGGAGGACGCAGCTGAGTCCTGCCCAGGGGAAGCCTGGGCCTGCCTTACCTCTCGGTGCCAGATCGGGTTGGTGGTGTTGCTGATGATAGTTGACCTTCTCTCCTGGCCGTGGTGGGCACAGGTGGGGAAGCTGCTCTTCTTCCCTGGCTGGATGGACATCTTAAGGTAAGGGTCAGGGTTGAAGAACATCCCTTTCTTTAGCCCAACTGCCCTAAGGTCTTTAAAGAAAGAAAGAAGGAGAGAGCGACAAGGGAGGAGGAAGGAGAGAGGGAGAGAGGGGGAAACGGGAAGAAGGAAAGAGACATACACCATGATTAAAGGAGCAGCACGAAGACAAGCTGTTCTTCAGTCTCACACAGTATTCTCCGAACAGACTGTCCAGCAGTCCGACAGCAGGTCACCACACTGTGACTGCTCAGGTGAGTGTGGACAGCAGCTGGCACGAGTCACGGCAGCAGGGGCTTCCTGCCAAGCTGCACAGAGAACAACGTCTTGACCCCATGGCCTCCATGGACTCCCGGGACTCGCGAGGATGTAGGTCCACACATCCTCACCATCTATTTCACACCATGATGTAGTCTGGCAAAGCCTCCTACAGTGTCTTGAGAGAAACCCTCAGTGAGCACTTTACTTAGAAACAGATGAGTCGTGTCTGTGTATATGGAAATGGGTTTGAATTAAGTTTAGATGTATGGGAAACTTCCAAGTGCAAGTTCCTCTGTACCACATTTAAATGCCAAATGTATTCCAGATGTGCAATGAGCACTGAGCAAAAAAAAAAACAAACAAACATGGCTATAAAATGTGAGTGCTGCTTGCTCCTTTCAGTAATTCTACAGTTACTTTTCCATACCCTACAAAGTAACTTAAATACCTGATGGATAAAAAAATAAAAACAAAAAACTAATGGAGAGCCGACACTCACCTTAGATTTACAAACTGTTATTCCCTGCTGCACAGGCTGCAGGTCCTAGCTGGCGTTCATTCGGTGAGGACATTAACATTTTTTTTAAATAATTGAGTTTAAATGTACCAAAGTGTCAGGGACTGAGTGGCTCCACTGGGTCCCCAAAGCCTTCCTGAGACTGTCAGCCTGGTCACAACAAAGCTGGGAGCTAAGTAAGTACAAAAAATTGTGGAAGAAGAGACCAGGTAGCTAGCTTTCTGTGGTTAGGATCAGTGTAGGCAGCTCTTTGGTGCACGTGGAAACCTCTGGATTACCCAGATCCGCCCGGGAAGCAGCCGCAGTTCTTACCCAGCACTACAGGAGCTCCCCAGTGGCACACAGAAGGTCTTTCTTAGGCTTGGTCTATAGCTTCCCCCACACAAAACAAAACAAAACACCCAATTCTCTAGAGGAGGCTTCCTGGAGGAGAAGTGCAGATGGCCACAAGAACTTGCAGCCTAATTACGCGGGACAGGAACAGATGGTCCAACGACGCCCAGAAGCACAAGGGGCAATTTCACAGGTCAGCAAATGCTGAAATGCTCACCCAAGAAAGCCTTACCTCAACAATACTGCATGAAACACAGTAAGGTCTTTGGTCTGGAAGTTACCAGGGCAAGGGAAAGATGGGTAAAGAACCAGAGGGGCATTCAGGAAAAGACCTGCTGAAAGCTTAATATCCTCACAACCCCTGTTCACAGTGCAGTGCTTCAAAAATGACAGAGTCCTCACTAAGTCCAGCACCCGCATTGCATTGTCACACACTTTCACTTGGGTTTACTTAGCATAAAGTAACTCTAAGAGGAAAATATAATTTATAATTTTATTCTCTTGAGTATGCTTACTTTAGACTCAGGGAGAAGATTATATTTTCTAGATACTAAATCTACTGCTGAACAAGGGTCCCTGTAGTGACAGACAAATAATACGGGCAGATATGACTGCTCCGTAGCCCAGCAGAGTTAAGCCATTCACAAAAACACTGCTTTGAACAAAAAGTACTTCGCCTGGAGACTGCATCACTGTGGTAAGCGATATCATCTTCTTGAGATGTTAGGTAACCTTGATACAAAACCTTTTGCAGTGAGAGATAAGACACTTGATTCATAAATACACTAAACTATCAGTTATTTTTAATTTGATGATTCAGTGTCCTTTCTCTATTTCATTTCTACCCTAGCTTCTCTCTTTTCTGAATATTACTGTGCATAACTATCCACATAATGGGCCTGTGGAGGACTCAAAAGTCACAAGTGTATAAAATGTTAAGTATCCTGGTGCAGAGCTGGGGATGTGGCTCAGTGGTAGAGTTCTTGTCTGTCATGCACAAGGCCCTGGGTTTGATTCCTAGCACCATACACACACACCTGGTGCAGCCTTATTTGGAGAGGGCTTAAAATATTAATCAAAACAAGTTTTGTTTTAGCTATAGAGTTTAATAATTAGTGTCCTTACCTATACTTAGTCAATCAAGTGGAGAGCATTTATAGGCAAAATTACACAGGATTCATGGTTGCAGGCAGACATTATCTTTTAGAAATCACATTACAGAATTGCTTTCATCTTGTAAGCTTTTTATTTTCATTTTATGTATTTATTTATTTATTTATTTATTTATTTATTTATTTATTTATTGCAGTACCAGGGATTGAACTCAGGACCCTGTGCTTGCCAGGCAAAGGCTTATTCTACTGAGCTGTCTCCCTTTGCTCCTCATCTTGTAAGCATTTCCACACATCAGGTCTGGGTGGGAAATAAAATAGATGTTAGGTAGCAGCCTCCAGGTGACTAGAAGTGGAATGCAGGGAGAAGTGTTTAAAGAAGTATTTGGTTGTGTCACCAATGCAGTTCCTACTGTTTAGGAAAAGAGTAAAGGTAAAAACCTTCCAGATTTCCCCAGATGAAACACTAACATCCCTCTGAAGGCCAAATCACCACATCCATGTTGTGCTCAGCATGACAGCTATTCTAAACTAAGAAATCTACAGGCTATATGGAAATATTTTATTGTATACCATATATGTAAGTTTAATTTGGTATTTAAAAAAGAAAGGTATAGTATGGTCAAACTCAAACTTTTTGAGCACCCAGGGCTGGCTTATCGGTCCCTACTGGAGCCAGGGACATGGGTACTTGGAGTCCACAGAACCACGCATGCCCAGAGCAACCACGGGAGGGGAATGCTGTCACCGGCAGAACAGGCAGTGGCACTTTCCAATGCCATTTATATAAGCCTAGATTGGTTTAAAATCCTATGTGTTCCAGGCAAGACCGAGCTATTGTTCAAACTGGAACCAAAAGCCACCAGTTTACACCTCTGGAAAGCACCACAGAGCCATAGCAAAAGAAGCACTGGTTAGACAGCCTCTGGGGAGGTGGGGAGGCAAAAGACAGACACGGGCCTGAAGCCCTAGGGCCAGCGACACATATAGACACTTGTTCCACATGATGGGCCTTGAAGAATCATCTGTTTTCAAGATCTCACTTCTGAGGATGTCTGTTTTCATTCACATATTTTGCAGTCAGGAAAAATGGATCTAATTTCAATTACAGAACCATTGCTTCTAGCGAAAAATGAAAACAAATAGCTTCAGGTGACAGACAGCAGACTTGACTTCGCAGACCCTGCAGAGCAGCTGTCTGTTTTACCATGCAGGCATATTTGATTAATATTTTAACATCCAGCTATTAATTATTTGAGTGTATGCCTGACTTTATGACAGATGATTCATATTTTTGAAACAGTGGCTTTTAACTTTTTTAGTGACCTAGGTATGGAATACATTGAACAATTTTACACTGCAACCAGGACACACATAAATAGTTTTGTGTGAAAGTTTGTCAGTATACACCAAAGTTATGGGAAAATTCCATTCAGTAGTAAAAATTGATATTCCACTCTTTAGTAAAAAATTGTTAGTTTTTCACCCAACTCAACTTGAAATGCAGTGCCTTTACCTGCATGATAAGCATACGTCAGAAAACAAATAGCAGTTTTAACTCATTCTGATTTTTACGTGTACATCCACACAGGAAAAAAAAAAGAGGTATACTTTGAGTTTTTCCTCCTAATCTTTGATTTTTCCTTTCTCTAGCTCAAGAAATTACAAGTTTAAAACAATCAAAGCCCCTTGGTGAAATTAGCACACACTATGTGACAGTTCTAGTGACTACACAGTTGTATGGTTCTTAACCACCAAAAACCTTGGTAGAAATAACATCTCAATTTACATTAGTAATCTAATTTCATCACGGTGTGAGATAGACTTGCATTTCCAGAAGTGTGACCGACAACCCCAGAGCTAGTCTGTGTGTCTTGCAAGAGTGTGGAGGAGGTAACTATCGTGTCAGTGGTGGTGAACCTAGGGCGCGGGCACCACCATGGCTGTTTGGATCTTTGAGAGCTCTAGAAGGCTCGGCTTCACTTGTGTGTCCCATGAAGGTATTCTTACCTGACAGGGTGAAGCTCACCAGCTTCCGGGAGTGCAGGTTTCCAGACACGACTCCTTCCATGCCTTCTGCCCCCATCTGAAGAGGAAAGACATAGGCCTGCAGTTTCCAGAGAGCGTGATGCTACCTGGTTTTCCAGGGGAACATGTGTGTTCACAGATGCAGAAATTTTTTTTTTTAAATCAAAACACATCATAGCACATGTCTTTAGGTTTCTAAATCTTGAAAAAGAGACATAATGTGCATTCTCAAAGCTAAAAGTAGGAGCATGCATCAGTGTGATTTTTAAATTTTACCCCAAATTTAAAAATAATCACCTTTGAAATCCCTGATGATTATCAACCAGGATATTCATATATCCTTAATAAGAATATAGCTATGGAGGGCTAGCCAGATAGTTCAGTGGACTGAAGCATCTGATTAGGCAGATGCAGGGGCCAGGGTTCAATCCCCAGTGTGCCGTCCAGGCCCCGCCCCAGGGGCTCACTTAGATGGCGGTTGAGACTGGGCATGGTGGTGTGCGGCTGTAATCTCAGTGCTTGGGAGGCTGAAAACAGGAGGATCACTATGAGTCCAGTTACGTAATGAGACACTGTAAACCTGGTACTAAATAAATAAAAAAGAGAATATAGCTACGTAAGAAATGTACTAATATTATCAGTGCCATATTAATCGTTCCACTTGGTGTAGAAGCAAACAAACATTAAATTTCTTCAGGCTTATTAGGAAAAACGGTATATTTACATCAGACTCATTCACCCACATGCACTGAATGAGCCTTTCTCAGCAAATACCTGAGCACCCATGTGGCCACCCTACCTGCCTTTTGAGTTCTGTTCTATTGAGTTGTAGGTACATGGAACACACTATTATAATTAGCAACAATGAGACTTTGTGATGCTTCTGTACTGATAACTTTTCCCTAAAAGCTTTTAAGTAAATTATATCTCCCACAAAAACCAGGGATTTAGAGTCTGCATGGCAAATGTAGGCCTTTCTCTTGGTATATGTGCAATTAGCATAGCATTTACGGCATGTTAGAGCAGAAGACCTTCGTGATGCTCCGAAAGAGAAGCCTGCAACACTGGAAAGACAAAGCAGAGGCGGAAAGTATCCTGAGCAGCTGGAAAGCAGAAATCACACTTCAGTTCTGAGGTTCAGAGTAAGCCCTCTACAAGCATTCTTTCCTTGACCAAACTTTAACCAAGTCTCCTTGGGCCTTCTGTTCAACTGGGACCAAACTTGGGCTTCTGCTCCTGTCTTCTTTGCAGAGCTCAGTTTCAGCAAAAGCTCTGCTGTGCATTTGGACAGAATCCTACCCTCAGTATGTGGATGCCAGTATCGGCCAAATTTCTCAGCTTCCACCCCTATGGTGTCTGATCACTCTGGCCACCTGCAGCAGGAGTTCTCTTGGGCAAGAATCACCCTGCCCTCTGTCCGCACAGTAGCTTGTCACTACTGACCCCATCTCCCCAGCTCTGTCCCTTAGCTATGACCTCACTTTCTACTGTTACATTTGGAATGGAGCCAATTCTACATGGAGGGCTCTTTTCCCTCCTTGCAAATCTGCCTTTATCTTCAGTACCTCCTAGCACTGCTTTTCTCTGATGGTCCTTCACTCCCTACACTCCTATAAAAAAGAAGATCCCATCCATAGATAAAAAGCATCACTAATCCATGACAAGTTGAGAAATTACAAAAGAAAATCTAAACAGATTTCAGATTGTAAAGGAGAAATTTCTCCTGCCCTCTCTAATTCCTGCACCTGAATCAAGACTATTCTGCGTGACAGTTGATTGCTTCTTGACCTGCCCGTCTTGGGTGCCATACAGGCATTTTTTCTCTCATCCCTTCTGTAGAACCAGCTCATTGGGGCCCCAAGCGCGGGGCTTAGCAGACGCCTGGGCTTGCTGAACAGTTTTGTCCTCCTCTGACTCCTCACTCCAGATGAACAGGACGAGGAGGGCAGCTGCACAGCAGGTAGCTGTCCCCTCCCTGTGACCACTCCATCCTGCTGCCTGTCCACCAGCCACCCTCAGATGATGGCCAGGACTGCAGGCCACAGCTCAGGCAGCCACACAGCCACCTGCCAGGCCTCACCTCAGACAGAGCACGCTGCCAGCAAGAGGCGACACTCCAAGCACCAAGCACCTGTGTAGGGTACTCAAGACTGAAATGATTCACGGCCCATCTTTATTTAAAACTCTACTAAAATAGTGTGGAAAATTATGAGGAACAACAAAGTCCTCCAGTTCTTCTTTTTAAAATGTAACCTACTGCTAATAAGGAACCATTCTTAAAGAATTTGCATAAAAGCAGTGTCATGCACAACCTCTCTGCCAAAATGTTTATCTCAAATGACAGTCAGAGAATTCATCTAAAATACTCAAGAAATTCTTACTTGTTAGAATAAAGCCAAGAAAGACCAAATACTACAGGGAAATTCAGGGACACTAGGGATAGCGAACACCTCTGTGCTGTGTTCAGAGAGGGGCTTTTAATGAACATGTGCCATAGACTTATCCAGGAAAGTTGAGCAAGCGCTACCGACCAATCACAAAGCAGAGAGAGGTAGTGCGGGCCGGGCTGTAATCCAGCCCTGTGACCAAAGGACTTAGGGTTCCCACGGCCCATGACAGGCATCACTGTGTGCTCTGACAAATGGCAATGACATCAAAGCACAAATGACAAAGAAGACACAATTATTCTTTAGCCCTCGACTACCACAAGACGATCTGTGAGAAAGGTGAGACCCGCAAGGGGCTCGTCTCCTCCTTCAGTCTCTCACCTTGTTCCTCCCAGTCTGTTCCCAGGACCAGGTCATGGTCAGATCATAAAGTGAGCTTAGGGAACATGGGTGCTGTGACCAGCCACGACAACTGCCAAATGGTCCCTGCTGGGCCAACACCAGTCGACTACCAGCCCATTAGTCTACCTGTGAACCCCAATATTCTTTTCTTCTTTTTTAAAAGTTATTTCTTTATTTATTTGGTACAGCTGTCTGGCATAGTGCATCCAGGGTCCTGGGGCCAGGACAGCATGCAGTACTGGGGATTGAACCTAGGTCCTTACACTTGCCAAAGAGATGCTTAGACCACTGAGCTATCTTACCAATCCCCAATATTCTTTTCTGATTGCCAGTGCTGTGTCTATGCAGCTGCTAAGATGGCAGAAAATCTGTCTGAAACAAATGAAGTCTTTGTAAACTATGTCCAGGCTTAGTAGTGGCCTCAATGCAAAATCTATGAAACAAAACCAATGCTCAGCAGGCTGTAGCCCACCTCTGCCTTCGATGGTACTGGGATATCAAAGCTGTTCAAGGCTCTAAAGCTCTGAATCCAGAAAACATGAATCAGCATTAGTTGTTGTCCAATAACTCCATGACTTTTCACGGGTTTTATTATAAACAATCTCACTCTTCTAGTCTTATAACTTTTCTTCTTAGAATATTAACTAGAGCAGAGACCATTCAATTCCAGTGCTTATTCTGTGAAATGGTAGACAATGTGGCCAATAATTGTTGTTCTCAGGGCCTATATTTCTCAGGGATATACCTCAGAGGCACGAATGCCCATCTGGCCAGTACAAGGTCCTGAATTCGATCCCTGGTAACACACACACACACACACACACACACACACACACACACACACACACACACACACTATTATCCTTGCTCTGAGACCGTTGAAGTCTTATATAGTGATGCACACCATTCTCTGATATTCCGTACCAGGCTGACTAATGGGGCCTCAGATACCACTTTATTTCCACTCATGCTCTGGGCTGCCCCTCACATGCTCCTGCCTAGGACAAATCCCAGAGGCTGTGTGTCATGGCTTCATTACCGTCCCCCACGTGATCAACCCACAAAGGAATACAGTAGTGCGCTTGATGTCGCTCTTCTCCGTAGGCCACTGGGAGCTGCAGCTGCATCTCTCTTACCAGTTCATCTCTAGTGGTGGGCTCAATACACCCAGTGGACATTCGTTTGAATGAATGACCACAGAGAAAAGACTGCTTGATTTTGAGGCATGGGCACAGGGTAAATCTAGACAATTTCAATTACTCTCTGAATTCAAGAAATCAACTTGGAAACTTGCCTATTTCCAAAACTGCAACCATCTATATATATATATATATATATATATATATATATATATATATATATATATATATATATATCCTCATAACATAATTCTGAAGATTCTACATCATGAGAACTAATGTTTTTCTATACTTTATGACCTTTGGTTTCTTACCGAACAATACAAACTACAAAGATGTACATATCTTGGGTTCTCAAACCCTCCCCAAATCTCCTGAACACAGCTCCAGGTACAATGGAGCCCCATCCTGTGAAAAGGCTAGATTTGTAAAGTTAGTTGATTGGGTGAAAAAAAAAATCACCAAGTTGTGAAAAACTAGTCCTTGGGCAAGAACCAAGCTAGACACAGACATGCTTCTTTCAAAGTCCAACACAACCGGCTTGGAGAAGTTGGTTTCCCTAGAATGACCAGGTTTTGCCAGAAAATTTGAGTGGAGTCTTCAGGCACAGACAGCAGCCCAGCACAGAGTCCTAAGGCCTCCTGAGGCTTCGGGCCAAGTGCACTGTTGGCAGTTCATATCTTACACTCACTAGGCAAAGCTGTCTTAAGTATAGTAGAAGGCAGAATCATCCTTTTCTCACCTAGTTCCTGAATTCGTGTCAGTTAAATTCACCTAGGACACAGCCCCACTCATTCCTACCTTTTGGTCTGCTGGACCAGCTTGAGAAGCTCAGCCCTGGGTTGGTCCCTATGGTGCTGCTGAGCGGCTCCCGGGACACTGAGCACAGGGAGCTACCCCCAGAGCCACACCACCCACCCAGGGCTGCCAGCCCTGGCGGTCTCTCTTCCCCAAGCAGGGCCCATGCTGCCATAAGTTTTCTCACCACTGACCCTCTAACCACATCAGGACTGCACAGGAAAAAGAATTCGCCCCACGTGGTCCTCCCAGGAGTCACTCACCATCACCGCCGGGTTCTTCACCGTGATGCACGGCGTGGTGGCCCGCAGGGCTCCGCTGATGCCATGGTAGTATTTAAAGCAGATTTTTATCTCCGCTGAAAACCAAGGGAGAAAACAATAAACACCAAGCCCAGCCACACACACTGTGTGTGCATATATATATATATATATTACAGCATGTGAAAATCCACACACCTTAGAAACTTGTTCTGTACATTTGAGCTTGACTAAAAGAAAGGCAAGTACCAGTTATGGTTTTGGGAAAGCAGCTTCAAAGATCTTGAAGTGAAAATTGTTGAATATGAGTCGTAGAATCCCCAGCGTTGTCTAAGTGCAGTGTCCGAGTTGCAGGAGTTGCAGGAGTCAGCCAAGTGGCAGCAATGCGGACCCCACCAGACCTTCCTGGGCTACAGGTGGGGGCTCCATATCCTAAAGTGACCACCCCAGCACTTCCCAAAGGACGAAATCAAAGGCCTCCCTGACTGCACCAAATGGCCTCCTGTGGAGTACTTGGTTTATTATAAAAGTCCGAATTTTAAAAATCCTGCTCTAGGAATCTGTATCATCATCCCCTTCTTATCAATACCCAAACAGAGCATTTCTGTCCTGAAGTAAAAGTGGAGTGCGTCTATGATGCCCAGTGGCTCACAGGGCAGGCAGGGCGAGAGTGTCCGGTGCCCAGCAGGTGTCTGCAGCTCAGCTGCAGAAATGAAAATCCCAGGACCACACAAGACAGCAGCCCTTGATAGGGCAGCACCAGAGAAAGAACGCAGAGCCTGGAGGAGGCGAGTGAGGGCGCCAAATAGTCAGGATGGCATCAAGGACAGAAGGGATTGATGGACAGGGACAGCGGCGACCGCAAGGGGCAAGGACCAGCTCCGTAGCTGCTATCCCTCCTGAGGATGCGCCTTCCCATTATTTCCTGAACACCGATGTTACCTCTGGCCACTTCTGAAACAGCAAAGGCTGCACAGATGCCAGCAAGCCCTGCGCCCCAACCCAAGGCCCATATTCCACAAGAACAAACCCAGCCACCAGCACCGGGGTGCCACAGCAGAACAACGCTCAGTGACGCGTGTGATGCGTGTGACTGAACTCTGTGCTTGGGCTCATTGGCATCGCTCTCCAAATGCCAGGAACCAGTGCTGCAAATCTGCCTGTGGCAGCAGGGCACAAATCAAATCAGTGCTCCGGGAGTGAGCAGGGTGTTTTTTCAATAAAGAGAAATGCATTTGATAGCTTCTCCTCCAAACTCCCTCTCAGGCCAGAGGAGGCCAACTGCTGGTTTTTAAGCTTTCACAGTCAGCCAGGTAACAGAAGCCACCAAGAAACTCAAGTGCTATTCCCGTGAGAAGGTGCTGATGACCAGGCCTGCCCCGCCAGCTGACCCACTCCTACCCACAGGACAACTTGGAATCCATGAAGCTGTGAGACAGCTGTAGTCTGAAACTGCAAAATGTAGATTATGTGGCATGATCACCAAAACCCCACAGAGCTTTGTAGAACAAGTGCCAAGCCCAGGGACTGGCGTGATGTCTCACGACACAGCCACACATATAGGCCGGCCACTGGTCACCGAGGAGAGGAAGCAGCCCTGTGCAGAATGGGTCCTTCATACCTGATGGAAGGTGGGGCACCAGTGAAGATTTCTGCCCCTTAGGGCATGTGGGAAGTGGCTGGTGCTGGAGTGGATCGGCAAGACCACCCTCGGGAACAGCAGATGCCCTAGGGGAGCCACGTGAACAAGCTGACAGGCAGTCACTGAGCACAGGGAGCTACCCACAGAGCTGCACCACCCACTAGGGCTGGTCATGTCACACATGAACTGCTGCCCTCTGCCATGTGTCGCTCTACTTTGGAGCCAGCTGAGTATGGACTGAAAACTCCACAAACTGTGAGCTAAGTATACCTTTCCTTCCTTCATTTTGGGTGTTAGGTACTTTGTCCCAGCAATGAAAGAAAAGTAATTGAGACAGAATTTGTACCAGAGAAATGGGGCCATTGCTGTGACTAGACCTGGCCATGTGAATTAGAAGCCTTTTGGAACGGCTTACGGGAAGAGATAGGGAGGGTGCAGTGATGTCGCCTACAAGAGAAGCACTGGAGTAGCTTCACTTGTTCTGTTTGGGAGATTCTGGTCAGAGCTCAGAAGGCCTGAAGGCTGACAGAAAGCCTGCTGGTGAAGACCAGGCTGAGGAGGTTTCTGCTGGGAAGAAGGACCACATTGGTTATTGGACTCTGGATGATCTGTGTTATAATTTGACAGAAAGTTTGCCTGAATTTTGCTCATGTCCAGAGACATTGCCTGAGACTGAGATTAAGCACAGTGGACTGATTAATCTGGCAAAAGAAATGTCAGAGCAGCCAAATATTGAAGCGTTGGCATGGCCATTCTTGGGGGCTTTTAGGCAGATTTATGTTGAGACTCCAGCGCAAGGAGCTCCATAAGATGATTTAAAACGTGAGTTTGGACAAAAAGGAAGGACCAATAAAACTGCAAAGATAAGGCTGAGAGGATCTCCATTGCTAGGAAGAAACTAGACAATGGGAAAGATGGCCTGAGGGCATCACACGAGGCAGCAGGTCTCCTTAGCTTTTCCAGCCTCAGAATTGCAAGGAAGAGGGACTTTGCCTGGAGTAGAAAGCTGCAGAGTGCCTGTCTCACAATGGTGGCGGCAGCCATACCAGGTTCCAGAATGGCACTGGCACAGAGACTCTGTTCCTCAGAGTCATATTCAGAGCACTCAGCAATCCAGGCTCTCGACCCCACAGCCAAGAGGCAAGGAAGGCTGGCTACCGCTCCAGCTGGCAGCAGGCCTTGGCACCATCCGTGTGCCATTGGTTCAGGCACAGACGGAAGGCAAGAGTTCTGAGATTAAGAAGGCTTCCACCTTGATTTCAGAAGCCCTGGGAGGCCAGGCAGTGCGCCCCCCAGAGGGCAGTGTGCGAAGCAGAAAGTGAGAAGCTTAATGTGCAGTGGAAGCCCCAGGAGCTTGGAAAATCTAGGAATGTAGATCACCTAAGGGAACGTGCAAGGAGGGAGCAAAGCTGGCCTGCGAGAGAAGCCACGGGAGCTACCACCATGAGTGCCTCAGGGGCAGAGCCACGTGGAGCTCACGATTTGCCACAGGTTGTGTTAGATGTTCCACGTGGAACTACAGGACTTAATGTTTACCCTGCTGGATTCTGGACTTGTGTTGGGCCCAATGCTTTGTATTCCCCTGTTGTTCGTATCTTTTGGAATAGTAATGTTTACTTTGTGCCACTGAATGTTAGAAGTGTTTAACTTTTCATTTGTACAGGGGCTCACATCAAAGAGTTTGCTTTTGGACTTAGAGGAGACTTGGGACTGGGACTTTTCAGCAGTGCTGAAACTGTTAGGACTTTGGCAACTCTTAGAGATGGATTAAAATGCCTTTTGCATAAAGGGATGTACATGAGTCTTTGGGGGCTCAGGGGCAGAATTTCATGGTTTGTGTCTAGTTGTCCCCCCGGTGCCTCATGCAGTCATAGGGCGGCTTCTGGAGTTTGTGATTGATTCATGATCCAAGGCTGGGATTGCGGGTCTGAGTACTCTGGGACTATGAGTGTGAGTGCTACACCCAGCCTGGGGCGGATAGCCTGAATGCAACAGGAGAGAGACGGGCTTGCTCTCTGGTGCTGTTGCTGCAGCTACTCCTCCCTTTATCCTATTGGTCTTGCTGTTTTCTGCCATCATGACTTGCTGTCCTCTGCCATTTGCCACTCTGCCTTGGAGCTAGCTGAGTACAGACCGAAACCTCCACAAACGTGGGCTAAATAAACCTTTCCAGCCTTCTTTCTGAGTGTCAGATATTTTGTCCCAGCAATGAGAGAAAAATACCAGAGACAGCCCACCAGTGTATGAACACACACGCTACAGTCCTTGGCAGGGCTCTCTCTCCCATCAGGAGAGGAGGCTCCACCTGACCTCAGCTTTCTGTCCTCTGACTCTTTATTTCTTCATCTATGCCTCCCAAGAATTCAAGAGCTGCACTACATGCTGCAAGGATACAGGGATGCCCCAAGCCAGGAGGGATCCTTCATTTTCCCAACTCAGGGCTCCAGAGAATCACAAGGAATCATGTCACAACCCCCCCCCCCCCAAGTAGGACAGCAGCAGCATTTTGATGACTTAGCTGAGATCCCAGCTACAGGATGAGGGACTCAAAAAGGGACACCATGCCCAGACACCCACATGGTCAGTTGCGTGGACCTCTGTGCCACAGAAACACAGGTCAGGCAGGGCACGGGGACAGGCAGCACCCATGCACATCCACCAGGAAAAGCCCACGGGGCCCGCTCACAAGCATGACCGTGGGGGACAGAGACGGAGGGGGAAGAAGCGACCGCAGTAACTTGGCAGGGTGTGCACACTGCCTGATGTGGCAGCCCATCACAGCCACCCACAGCAAGGCTATAAAAACAAGAGCAGTTCTGGCAAAGAACAAGCAAGGAAACATGGGGCCCCCGACGGTGGAGAGCCCACAGCGAGGTCTCCATGTGGACCCAGGGCAGCCCACAGTCAGCAGGGCAGCCCAGGGTGGACAGGAAGAGATGGTGGTCCATGGCACATCCTCCCCTTTCAGGCCCCTTCAGAACATGGAAATGCATTCTGGCCTTTGTAATAGTCTTTTGGACATTCTGCTTATGTGACTATCAAGATAAAGATTTGCACCCTCTGTTCAAATGCTGACAAGACAGAGAAGACACTTGGTGTTCTGAGTGTGCTCTTTTCATATACTTTTGATTTCTCGTGTAAGAGAACTGTGTGATGTTTATGCTTGTTCATCTGATTTGTTTCGCTGAACTGCACCATGAACTGCAGGTGTTCCCAGTTTCTTATGAACGACTCAGGCTTGTCCTTCTTTACAGCAGAGCAGTACTCCACAGTCTGTAAACACGACTTTCCTTACTCACCCGTCTGGCAATGGACACAACAGGCTGCTTCTTCCAGGATCTCGCCATGACGAGGGGAGCTGCAATAAGCATGCTCCGTATGACTGCTGCAATAGGACACCTGTAAGTCTTCAAGGAAGACATCTAGAAGGGGAAGAGCTAGGCCGGGCTGGATTTCTAGTGAGGAGCTTCCATACTGATTTCCACAGCAGCTATACTAGCTTACATCCCACCAAGAATGTACACGGGTTCCTTTCTCCCCACAGCCTCTCCAGCATTCGCTGTTATTTGATTTTTTTTATTATTATTATGGTCTTAGTTTCTGGAGTGAGACAGAATCTCAGTGTTGCTTTAATTTGCATTTCTCAAATGACCACCAATGTTGAATATTTTTTCCTATATTGAGTGGCTCATTTGTAGTTCTTCTGAGAAGTATTTATTCATATTAGTTGCCCATTTTTTGACTGGGTCTTTTCTTTTGAGAGATTGTCCAATTTTTCTGAATTCTGTATAAATTCCAGGCACTAGTCCTCTGTCTAAAGACTGGTAAAATTTTTGAATGTGTTAATGTTCATAAATACAAAGGAAGACTCCCCTGCCCAGGCCAACACATGGTGACCGTGTGCCAACACACAGGGGGGCAGCTGAGTGCAGGGAGTCGGGGTGGGAAGGGCCGTGGGAACTCAACACTGCACTTAAGGGGTCTCCAAGCACTGCCCCCACAATACTGCCTTTCTAAAGGAGAACATATTTCTTGGCTTAGATATGGATAAATATTTCCCAAAAGCTAACCAGAAACTGGTAGCTGGTTACCATCAGAGAGGGAAGACTACTGACTGGCCCCAAGGGAAGATATTTACTTTCCCTTTTTATTTTTAACAATATATTTTTCTCATGAATTAACTGTCCAAAATTCATTTTTATTGTACTTTAGCACAGGGTCTCACTATGTAGCAGGACTCATAATGACCCTCCTGTTTTCAGCCTCTGGGATTTGTGCCACCACGCCCAGTCTCAGTCACCATCTCAGGGAGCCCCTGGAGAGGGGGACAGCACAGCACACCAGGGATCAAACCCTGATCCCTGTGCCTCCTACGCAGGTACTTTAATCCACTGAGCTATCTGGTTGGCCCTCTCAAGAAGTATTTTTTCAAAACAACCTCAACTCCTCCTCATTCATCATAGCATTGTCATACAATTCTGCCTCAAGCTTTATCTGAGAAAAGGTTCTGAGTGTCTTGGTTACTATTCTCTTGTTGCTGAGACAAAACACCTGACACCTAGACTCAAAGCAGGAAAGGTTTCTTTAGCCCACAGTTCGTAGAGCTGCAGTCCACACCCGGCTGGCCTTGGGCAGGGACCAGGTCCTAACTTCGCAAACACCCTCAGCCTGTGCAAGAGGAGGGGAGGGAGACGTGCGAGTGCTGCACACAGCTGCATGGGGGCAGGTAGCCTGCTTACCGTGTAAGGGAGAGAAAGAGGCTCACTGCCCCCCCCTTTAATTGCTGCTGCCCTCACTGTCTCCTGCAGCCTTGAACAAAGATTGCCCCTGTGCCACGCCACCCTGCTGATTATGATTGGAGCCAGCTGCTTATGGAAACCTCCACAAACTGTAAGAAAAATAAACTTCTCCTTCCTTAACTTTTTAGCAGAACTGGGGATTGAACTCAGGCCCTTGTGCTTGTCAGGGAAACGCTTATTCCGCTGAGCCAGCTCCCCTCCTTCTTTAACTTTGAGCGTTGGGCATTTTGACTCACCAGTGACAGGAAAGTAAGCAAGACAAGGCCCGAGGAGTCTACAAATGCTAGCGCTTCCTCAGCCCAAGCACAGGTGGACAGGACCAGCGTGGACGAGGCAGGGCCCTGACAGGACCACGGAACAAGTGAACCCCGACATACAGCATGAGGATGGAGGACAAGGAGCACCTGCTCCCCTGCCAAGGGTTGCAAGGCCCTCTGTGTTGTTGGAAGGGACTAAGAAGGCCAGCGTCCAGAGGGGCTCTGAGAGCACGAGAGCAAGGCAGGCCTCCTGTCCCCTGAAGGCGTCACTTGCTGAGGCTCCACCTGGTGCACCACAGCTGAGAATGGAGAACACACCGCTCCACAGCTCCTCATCCCACCTCGACTTCCCCTAGCCCAGACTGGAAGCAGGACAGCGGTACTGCATGACCGCCTGGGCCAGGGATTTGCTGTTACACACGACAAGCAGAACGCACTTTGGTGCCCGGCAGCACAGACTCACCAGCCCCTGCGGAGCCCTGGCCTGCCCAGTGCATAGGAAAGATCTCCACTGGTGCCCAGAAGCCAGTGTTCAGTAAATGCTCTGATGTGTGAGGAGAGGATGGAGAGGAGGAAGAGGAGGAGGAGGAGGAGGATGAAGGAGAAAGCACAGGCTTGGCCCGGGGAACCAGTGGCCACTGCTCAGGAAAGGCTGTGGAGAACAAACCGGGTACCCGGCATGCCCAGTCGGTTCCCAACCTCACGACTAGAATGCACACATACCACGGGTTCTAGGCGTGCAAGCTCATGCCAGCTCATGCCAGCCTCATGATGAGAACATGCAGCGGAAGCCGATGCCCGGAAAGGTCACACCTCCACTCAGACCTCTTTCCTTTGAAGTCACACAGGTGTGTCCTGTGAGGTGTGAGTCGAAGCTGCCCAGATTCAAGACAGTCCTGGCTATAACGCCCCCCCCCCCAACACATCTGGGAACTTGGACAGAGCTACTCTCAGAGGATTTTACTTTGCATGGACTTCCGATAGGCTAAAGACAAGCATGTTTCCTTTTCTAAAGATGAAAACCCCAAATTTAAAGTACCACAGTGTTCAGGGCAGAAGTGGACAACGCCTAGGACTCCACAAGCTGTCTGACCCCTTCCCGCTGTTTACAAGTTCCACGCCACCACCTTGAGAGAGGCAAGCCACATTCATGCTGTGAGCCAATTCGTTATGCTAAGGTGATTCCAGCCAGCCTTAGCTCGACCTCTGAAAGGCAGAGGCTTAAGTCTGAGTGCTCTGAGAAACAGTACCTTGATTTCTTAACACTGCAGGCAAGAATGTTTGAGAGAAACTTCCTTCGGACTAAGGCAGCCAGCCCGTTTGAAGGCAGGAACTTCCTGGACTTCCTGTTGGCCATCCTGGAGGGCTCACTGAGGCTTTTGTCTGCCTTTAAACAATGTATGACTAGTATATCCCATTTACAGTCCTGCTTGCAATGCTCCCAGCTTTGTGTATGAAGAATTAAGGTGTGAAAAGGCTGGGTTAAAGAAGAAAAGAACCCTGCTCTGTTTTTCTTTCCCAATTCCTAGTTACAACATCAAGCCCCTTTTTGTTAAACAATAGACTGTGATGAGTCAAACTTTTACAAGAAGAAAGAAAATCAATCACCAAGATAAAGATGTGCTGTACCGGAGTCCTTCCCCTGTGAGGCTCTGGACTGCCACCCTCTGGCTGGGCTTCTTCCCCAGCACTCACGCCCTCGCCAGCAGGCGACAAGGCTGACCTTTACCAATTTGGCACATTGGATCAATGTGAAGGTGGCGCACTTGTCCCCTCACAGTTTGTTAGTTGGGGATATTCCTCACCCACCCGTGCCTTGGGGCCCTGAGATCCTTTCAAGGAAAGACCTGCAAAAAGGGTAAAACCAGCTGTCTCCCTTTCCATTTTCCTCCTTCTTTTATCACTTATTTTCCATACTTCATAAGAGTACTAGCGAAGCTAAGAGGGTAGAAATGGACAAGAAAAGCACCACCATCACCCCACCTCCCAGACATGCGCCCCACCCTCCCTGGTGAAGCTCTCTAAGCTACGCTGTCCCTCAGGATGATGACAGCCATTCTGCACGCCCACCCTCCCCCAACTCCGACTCTTTGTAGATCACAAGCATCTGTTTTCCCTTAAAAACCACACTGCACTTAAGGTTTACAGAGAGAATCTACCCAGAACCTTGACTTAGTTAAACAAGAACACCTCCAGGGGGCAGCAGCAGGACCAGGGGAAGGCCTGGGATGCCGACTGCCCGACTGACTGCCTGGGAGGGATGGGAAGAAACTGTCTGACACCTTTAATGCCAATGCAAAGCAGTAGATGCTAATCTTTGAAATAGCTTCTACATTCCAGAAGATGCGCATGACTCAGTAAGGACGTGCTGTTGTGAGTTTCCGACCAATCAGTTATACTTTACACTCTACGGTTTAATAAGCACTAACCCGAGTTACTGGTATCCTCCTCTCTGTCTTATATTAAACCCTTTGCATCTAGAAATCTTAACTCTCCCCCAGAGCTCACCAGTATAAGGAGCCTGTGCTTTCCTTAGGTGAAGAAAAATGAATTCTTTAAGCATAGGCAATCACCTAGTAAGTTATTTTTCATTCATTTTCTTTGCATTCCATAAAGTATAGAACATTTGATATTTTCTCCATGGCAAATATGAAGACTTCTACCACTTAATCCAGAATCAGAAGACAGGAGAGATTCCTATTAAACTGTGTACTGTACAAACACTCATATTTCTGCTGCAGGCAAAAAGCATCATGGAGTATTCTATAGGCAAATAAAGTTCTTACATTAGGGCTGGCCAAATAGCTCAGTGGATTAAAGCACCTATAAGCAGGTGCAGGGGCTGGGGGTTCAATTCCCGGGCCTGTTGTGCTGGCCCCACCTCCAGGGGGCTTGAGATGGCAATTGGGACTGGGCATGGTAGTGTGTGCCTGTAATCCCAGATCTTGGGAGGCTGTAAACAGGTGGATCACTAGGAGTCCGGTCTAGTAGTGAGACCCTGAACACCCTGTAGACCCTTCCCTAACATACAATAAATAAATAAATAAATAAAATTCTTACACTGACCAAAATCTTGAATTGTTTTCTCTGTTCCCATTAAATAAATGCAATTTCAAATATGAATTACAAATCAATATAATTAAATATTGATAACAAGTATATCTATAATTCGTGAAGTATCAAAGCAGCCATATGGGCCAGGGAGATGGCTCAGTGGAATAAGCGCTTCCCTGGCAAGTGCAACGGCCTGAGTTCAATCCCTGGTTCTGCAAGAAAAAAAGGCAGCCATACATGGTTTATACATCATACACTCATAAGTGTATGCAAAACTAAATTTGTTATATTTGTATGCATACACCTCTATTATATATATAAGCATGCACAGTTTTCAGAAACTGTGAGTGTCCTGTAATGAGAATTTTCTAAACCAATGCACTTCCCACTATGGAGCTTCATGATATAAATATGGAAATAAGAAGAAATGGCCTTTAGAGCAACATTCAGGAAAGCGCCCACCGATGCCCTGCAGCTACTCACGCTCCATGAAGTAAGGCCCAGGCTCGATTCTCCACACGATCTGTCCTTTCTGTGTTCCTGTCACACCCCTGTTTTTAGAATCCCAGAAGTTGGCTGGAGAATTCTCATCTGGAAAAACCAAGGAAAGCTGTTAGCTCGATTAGGACCTGTCTTCTATTAGTTCAAAGACTAATACAACATCTAGAAGAAATAGAAAGATGCAGAAGAGAAGACATTGGTGGGCTCGCTTCTTAGTGGCTCTCTCCCCACAGGTGATCACCCAGTGTCTATATTTGCATTCATTTGGCAAAATGACAGGTGGGGTAGGAGGCCGTGCCTCGCCTCGGGCTCAGCCAGGGTGGCCTCGGGTTGAGGCACGGCCTGACTCAGGCCTGCGCAGAGCATGGGGTACCACACTGAGGAGCAGAAGCACACTGGGAGGCTGGACCTCCCCTGCCGTTTGCATTCTGCACATCTAAGCCATGGAGTCTGCGCTGTGTAGGGAAGGCACAGCCCTCTCCAGGGACGGCAGGTGCCAGCCCCCACCCCAACTCCAAGGGAAGCAGGGCCCTGCCACGTGGAAGGCAGCCGGGCAGTGCTCCACACTGGATGTGAAGGGCATCCCCGGGGCAGGCCATGTGCTGCCGGACCACCAGACTTCTCACCAGGAAAACCCCGCTGTGCCATGCAGCTCCTCCGATCCCTCGAAGGGAGGAGGCCAAGGGACACAGCTTTGGCCAGGGAGGCGCTGTGGAAGTCGGCTGGCTGCGTTGGTGAGGATGGCTGCTGCCTTCCCCACAGAAGGGCAGACTCAGCAGCCTTTCGCCCACTCTCCTGTTCTCTCTTTGGGTGAAAGCCACCCCTTAAAAACAATCAGATGGCCTAGATGCATCAAGCCTGGCAGACTCTCTGCACGCATCACTCGACTCCCCATTCGACAACGAGCACAGCTGCGTCTTCTTCAGAAAGGATCCCAAGCGGGCAGCACCGCTAGGCCAAGCAGGCAGACGCCCACATTGTCACAGCTTTACTTAGTAGCTACTGGTGACTTCACTTTGATTCATCAGGGATTAGGAGAAGCCACACATTCTCTTTCTATTTCCAATAATTTGCCATTCTTGACAACACCAGTGCTTCTCCCATGAACAGCAGCCACTCTACCTGCAAATGGAAAGTTCCTACAAATAACCCAGCTGAGAAGGAGTCCAAGTTACTTTGTACAGGCACCAGGAGCTCTACGTAATGTCGTGGCTAGCAGAGCCGTGGGTGTGGCGGGCCAAGGATGCCGGGCAGAGCTCTGTCCTTGCTTTGCCCCAAGGAGGCTGATGTGAAGTGGTCCTTCAGATTAGGCCCCTTCTCTCTAGGTGGAAGGGGCTGACACCTCGCGGAGGGGGTTGACACCTCCCAGAGGCTGCAATCAGGCACAGTCTGGCCTGCGGGTACCCTGACAGCAAGCACATATCTCTGCTCACACCCTTTTTTTATGGATTTTTTTTTTAAATACCTTTTCCTAGACCATGAATATCTCTTTTTACTTTCATTTAAACACCCATGCTGAATAAGCCAGTCTTTTGAAAATGTTCCCACCCTAAAAGAACAATAAGTATAAGATGTGACACCAAAGGAAGAATTCTAAATCCTCGGTGACTGTAACAGAGATGATTATAAATCTATTTCTTCCTGTAACTGACAAATCAATGAAATACTGGTCTTTGAAACCACCCACCAGTTGTTCACTTACACTCTGCCACCTCCTTTCCCCATTTCTCTCAACAAGGATTCCAAGTATATCCCTAGCCTCCTCGTGACACTGCCTAACTAGCAGCCCCTGTGGGGTAGGGGACCCTGTGTCCTGTCGCACTCAAGTAACCAAGGACAGTGGCTGCTGCCCCCAGCTCAT
This sequence comes from Ctenomys sociabilis, assembly GCA_004027165.1. Taxonomy (NCBI): domain Eukaryota; kingdom Metazoa; phylum Chordata; class Mammalia; order Rodentia; family Ctenomyidae; genus Ctenomys; species Ctenomys sociabilis. Next base: position 207,354 of record PVKA01000204.1, read on the forward strand.
CAAGCTCCATCTGTCTTCCGGTGTCCATTCCTACCATGTGCTTTCTTGTCCAGAGTTCGACACACCTTTATGATGGTCACCTCAACAGAATTCCTCCCATCCTTAATCTTTTTTAAAAAATCTTTTATTTATTCATTTATTTATTTGGTACATAGCTTGGACTCATAATGATCCTCCTGTCTCAGCCTCCCCAGTACTGGGATTATAGACATGTACCATCATGCACGATTTCAGTGGCCAGCAGGGCCAGCATGACATGCAGTACCAGGAATCAAACTCCAGTCATTGTGCTTCCCAGGCAGGTACCTAGGGTGCTAAGTTATCTCCCCAGCCTTTTGCTCCTTAATCTCGACCCTCTCTTTCTAGACCAGAGGTGTCTACCCTATAATCCACAGGCCACAGCAGCCCTGGACAACTCTAGATCCGGCTCCAGGAGACGGCCAACAATTAACACCACCATGTGGTTCTCAATTATGTTTTTCGTGACTTGACCAGGCAGTGCTCCTGTGAGGACTGTGTAGAGGACACTCTGACACTGCAGGGGAGGGACAGGGAATCCCTGACTATAGCCTGTGCCTTCTGTGATGAAATCAAAGCCCTTGAGGATCAGGAACTCCTGTGACTTGGGGAATAAAACAGCAATTTCCAGTAACACTGAGCCGGATCAAAACATACAATGTCCATTTAAATTTTTAAAATTTATTTTACTAATTTAAAATTTATTACAGCAAAAGACACATTGCCATTAATCCCCAAACTATTCCTTCCACTTCAAATGCGTTTGTCTCGTTGTTCTTACCACTTTAAAAGATATTTTTCTGCTTGCTTTTTTAGACTCTGCTTGTGATATGCAGTAATCGCACCCATCGTGGGGCCTGGCTGCGTGTACACCCTGCCTCATCACTTTTACCTTCTCTTCCTGTGCCCGCAGAAGCAGCCTCTGTTCCTTATCATCTTTCATTTCGCTCTGTGAGTTATTTACCTCTTCTTCCACCTTCTGAACCAGTTATGGAAGCCCCCTTTTGTGAATGTCTCTCCAAGGTGAGATGAAATGAAACGAATACTGCACAGTGCCCCGCTGCTGCCACGCGCCATCCAGCAGAAAGGCAGCCCTGGGAAGAGGCAGGGCTGCGCCCCCATCTGCCCTCATCTCCAGATCTGGCAGCACCCGCTTCTGGCTCCTCCTTGGGTCAAAATGACCATAGGAGGGAAACATCTTGAGTCGGTTCAAGACATTGAGGCAGCCGGGTCAGGCAATGAAAGATGTCTGGAAGAGGACCCCAAAGCTGCTTCACAAAGTGCCAAGGGCCAGTGAGATAGCTCAGTGGACTACGCACCTGCTTTGGCAAGTACAGGGGCCAGGGTTTAATCCCCGGTAACCCATGTCATGCCAGCCCTGCCCCTGGGCACACTGAGTCCAGGCATGGTGGCGCACTCTGTAATCCCAGTGCTGGGGAGGCTGGAAACAGGAGGGTCACTATGAGTCCAAGCCGCGTAGTGAGAACCTGCACCAAATACATTTTTTTTAAAAATGGAAGTGCCAAAGACGAAGGGGTGCCTGTGCTCAAATCTAGGGAGAGGATTCTGCGAGGACTCGTGGCAATCTGACTTTTCCTGTAATCACTTTTTGAAAACGTAAACATTCTCTGTATCTTCTGGGCAGGCTGCCTAGCACTTCAACCTGCTGATGCATGTGTGCTGTGGACATAAACCAACTGTTAAGTTGTAAGTTAACTCTGTAAGTTTGCTTTGCTGATGATTAAACTTAAGCTTGTTTGTGTTGTTCCACAGAATTATATGATGAATTGAAATAGTTTAAAAGGAAGTTTGGTTAGTGACAAACACTAAGCATATTGCCTGTTTCCTATGCAGCCCAAGGCCCCTCCCCTCTACTCAGTGGGGCCAGACCCCTCCCCCCAGAAAGGCTGACACTGAGTTTGAGAGCAGCCCAGGCTCAGGCTTGGCACGCTCGGCATCCGGGGTTTTGTCTGCTCCTGACTTCTCCTGCTGCCCTTTGTATCCTGTTCCTGTTTCCCCTCCTGCCAGAATGCAAGTGTCTGGGTCCTGCCACGGTAGTGTCTGTATCAGGCACTGCAGACTCCAGGCAATTTCCCCACTGGAGTAAGGTGACAAATAAGACATGCTGGGCATGTTTAATACATGCATTTAATCACCTTCTCTAAGCTCAGTTTTGTTTGTTTGGTAGGCTCTACAGAAAGCTTAAAGTCCTGTAATAGCTCACCTGTCTTCTTTACAGCTAGCCACAGATGTCATTTCCCTGGATCCGAGCAACTGCAGACAAGGTATATTTGGAGGACAAACTTCATCTGTACTGAACTTGTACAGGCTTTGTCCCCTGTCACTATGCCACAAGGAGTACACTCTTTCTACAGCAGTTACATGGTACCAGATATTATAAGAAATGCAGTGATAGTTTAACAGGCAAATACTATGTCATTTTCTGGAAGGAACTTGAGTGTCTAAGGCGTAGGGAGGGCTCCATCTGCTCACGCATGCAGCTGGCTAGCCACCTAAGTGCATGCAAAGGGCTCTCCACTCCTGCTAATGTTCACGTACATTGATTTGTGAGTATTGTGGGAGCAGAATAATTGAAAGGACTTTTGAAAATCTTTCCACCTTCCGTATTTTAGCAAGTTGCATGATGCTTCCCCAGTGTAATTTTATTCAATTTTTAAAAATTATTCTGCAAGCCTACTCCATTTAATTCTGTTATTGAATCTGTAGTTACCTCTGTTCAACTGCCTTCCCCAAGAAAGCAGCAAAGGTTTTGAGCCGAGGAGAAAAAGGGGTAAACTACAAGGTTAGCTATGGTTCAACTATGAAGCGTTTCCGGAGAAGTCTCCCTGGTGTGAGAAACTGAAAGCGCAAATAAGAACCAAAATGTGTAACAGACATTGAGAGACAGGAAGAAATTTCAAAAGGATAAAACGGAAACAAAGCTTTGTAAACAAGGAAAAGTAGAGGGGCTGAAGAGAGGAGAGAGAAATGGGGAAGAGTGAGGAACTGAGACCCATCATGCACAGGCACAAGCTCCCCATTAGGTAGATCTGAACTGTACCAATACACTTAATTTTTTAAAAACACAATGTTTTTCTTTTAGAAAAGAATGAGGGGGCTTGGGGAGATGGCTCCATAGAATAAGCTCTTGCCTGGCAAGTGCTAGGGCCTGAGTTTTCAACCCCCGCTCTGAAAAAAAAAAAAAAAGAATGAATTTTAAATGGATATTTTTGTTCAAAAGATTGAGTTTAAATTGATCTTCCTGAATCAACTATTAAGGCTTATTGTGGAATTCGCACCCGTGCCCTCATCTGTACTCTGAATAAGATAGAGACCTCTTCCAAAAGCCTGTAAACGTTCCTTGGTGAGCATGTTGTGTCTCTACAGAGAAGACAGAGCACCAGACATACAAGTAGCTAAGACAGCACAGCGCCGGAAGGCCACGGCGCCGGAAAGGCCACGGCGCCGGAAAGGCCACGGCGCTGCGGGACAAAGCTGCCAGCAGTGAGGAGGAACCGCTGCAGTTTTAACTGGAGCAATCGGAGGAGGCCTCACTGAGAACAGGCTAGAGACACAGCAACTGAAGGGAGGGACTGAGCCTAACCTTGCCTGGGACCTTCTAGACAAACAGTACAGCTGAGCTGAAGCCCAGAGGCACAATCGCAACCTCTTTGTGGCCATCAAGGAGCCAGAGAGGATGGGGCAGAGTGCGGAGGAGGAGAGGAAGCTACAGCTGCCCCTGGGCCCGGTGGGCGGTCCTGTCCTGAGGGCACTCTGAGCCCTGGTGGAATAAAGACTGGCCCTCTGTGAAAGAAGCAAGGAGCCAAGATGTGTTTCCACGGGCCCTGTGTTTGCAATGGATTTCTCCACAAGCCATCTCGGTATTTGATCATCTGTATTCAACCGGAACACTCGGCTGGTGTTTGCTAAAGTGGTCTAAGTGTTTCTTCTCTCTGCTCTTTCTGCAGTTTCCTCCCTTGACAAAAAGAGTGCATGACGGAACAGCTGGGAGTCGGGGATCTAGACCTGTACTTCCTTGAGGCGGAAAGTGATGTAACAAGGGAGCTGACCCAGAGCAGAGCCGCGGGGAGAGTCTGCACAGGGCCCAGCCTTGCCCTGGACAGTGCGTGCCCCTCAGCACACGGCTCCCTACACTGCTCACTCTAACCACAGTGGAGAGCCTGGGACCAATCCAAGGAGGATGGACAGCAAGGGGAACAGAAGGCCGGGAACCGACACGCCCTGCGCTGAACAACACACAGCCAGGGCACCTGCTGTGTGCAGAGGGGCTGCAGGAAGGCAGGAGGATCCTCACAGCTCAGCCAGGGAGCACGCACACTGCAGTCACGGTGTAGCCCGAACTCCGGCGCCACCCTTCCTGCCAGAGGCAGATGGAGCTTGAGCTACAAACCGCACAGCGGCCCTCCATGCAGTGGCAGCGCCGTCTCTGACTTCGCTCCTGGCCTTCGTCGGTCCCAGTACCATGCTGGGATTCCCCACCCTCAGCAGCTCAGGAAAACCCTGCCGCTTTGTACTTCCAAACCGCTGCACCGCGTGCATGCGGGCTTTCCATTTGCCAAAAGAGCAGCATCTTGTGCTTTTGGGGACAAGCATACTCGTACTTGGTACTGACACTGCCAGGCGCAGCTGCTAGGTTACAGGACATGGGGGGCAGGGAGGATTCCTTTTCTTGAACTTGATGATTTTATTTATTTTAATTTAATTTATTTATTTAGACTCATAACCTGTGGCCGGTCTTGCTTAGGAAATGGTGACGAGAGTGGCTGGCTCAGAGTGCAGGAAGAGCCATTGAGCCTGGTGTGGGCGGAGTCAGTGGTGAGGTTTTACCGTTTCTATCTGCCTTCCTTCCTTCTTTGGAGGGAAGCTCTGTCTTTAATACCTAAAAGCACAGTTCTTCACCCTTATTCTCTTAGCTTAGAACTGTATTTAGTCTAATTTTTCATAAATATACATGTTAAAATAAAAGTGGTTTATGTGTTCTGAAATTCTGCCCTTTTTTAATTTCAGTTCTGCTTTCTTAATTAACAGTTGCCCAGGCAGTCAGGGGAAGCCAGCCACTGTAAACCACAGTGAGGAGTTTGTCACCCCACGGCTCTGCACGAATGCTCTCCACACCACCCAGGGCTTCCACGGAGGTCACCCAGAGCATGATTTCTGCCCTTGAGCTTGCAGCCTGGCTTGAGCAGGCTTTAGCGGAGACACCTTCCTTGCCCCTCACAAACACACCAGGGCCCTGACTACAGTGTTCACTGGAGTACGCAGCTCAACAAATTCGCCCAGAATAATAGTGCGGGTTTGGTACATCGCCTTCTTTCTTTCCTCTAATCATTTTTAAAAAGTACCATGTGTGCACTGGACTGTCACTTGGAGATAATCGCTTGTAATACTAAGTGAAGTCTGAAAGCAAACTGTCCTCTGGGCTGCTACTTTCGCCCTGCACTTCCTGAAGCAGAAGCCTCCAAGAGCTGGACAAACCATTACCACGTCACATTTGGCACGAAAACATCCACTGGGTAGGGGCAAGTAATTCCTCTGCTCTTGGGCGCTTACACGGTACAGGTTGGGAGCTGCCTTCCTGGATTTCTTTAAAGAAGGAGCTGGCTGCATGGAGCTGAATCGAGCATTTGCTGGAGCCATTCAGAATCAAGCCTGAAAATGTTCAAAGCACGTGGAAGCAGTACTTCCCAACATTTATTGCTAACTGATCTTAAAGAATAATTTCACAGAAGTGCCCCCTCCTGTGGGTCACTCCCCAAAGATGAAGCCACCTTGCTAGAAATGAGACTGCTTACCTGAATGTCAACTACAGCATCAGCTTTTAACTGCTCAGTAAACTGAGCTTAGTGAAGTTGCCCCTGTCATTGTAGCGCATGGTTCCTTGGAGGGCATCTCCTGCACACATGGTCACTACCCTGGCTCCGGGGCACTAAAAAAGTAACACCCCTGCTCCCCACCAGCACCTCTGATTGGCATTTTATACCGAAAATAAAACATTTCTTTAGACAACACTAATTTGTAACAAGTTTCAACAGTTAACTGTAGCAGACGCATGCTTGTCAGTGCTAGGTCCACAGAAAACACAGCTCGCTGCAGTTGCCACAGAGACATAGCTGAAAACCAGGGCTTCATTCCCAAAGTTCTGCAGCAGGACAGTCAGCACAGCACAAGTCCCCAGAACGCGACTCTGTGACTACTTGCCCATAGACGCTTAACTTGAAAAGTAAATGTTTTAACATCTCATTCTCTCCAAATTTCATCCAAGGGCCATGCCAGCCCCACCAATAGGCACACTGAGACAGCAATTGAGACTGGGCATGGCAGTGCCTGCCTATAATCCCAGCACTTAGGAGGCTGAAAACAAGAGCATCGGTCCAAGTCCAATCTGCAGAGTGAAACCCTATAAACCCTGTACTAAATACATACATGCATGCATGCATACATACACACACACACATACATACATACATACACACATACATTTCATCCAAAATCTTTAGTCTTCCAAGGGGCAGATACCCTGGCACAGTCTCATGCCGTTTGCAAAGGCTTTCCTGCAGGCACAGCCTGAGCCTGGCACCGCGGCAAAGCCCTCACATAGACCATCAGGGGCTGGACGCTCACAGTCGGCTTCCGCACACTTCCACCCCAGCTCTGCTGTGTCTGGTGTCAAGCGACACCACCAAGTTTGTGAGCCACTATTCTAGCTGGGCCAGGGAGGACCCAGTTTAAACAGCTGACCAAGAGATGGCAGAAAGGGCTGGTGGGATCCGGTTTTAGAAAGTGCAGTGGGAGGGACTTGGGTAACGGAGTTCCTCTGCAGAGTTCTCCTGCACCTTACCTCCTCCAGCCCCACAGCGGTCCTGCCTGCCCTCACGAGAGGCTCCAGCATCTCCACGGGGTCCGGGAAGCAGCCCTAAGTCACAGGCCTCACAGGCTCAGCCGCCTGGCCACTTCACTCAAGTAGTGCCAGCACTGACGTCTGCGGCTCCTGGTGTCCTAAGGGGGCTCTGGAGGCCTCTTCTCCAAACTTCTGGAAATAAATTCCAGCAAGGGTGCGAGCACACAGCTCCCAGAGTCTCCTGTCCCCCTAAGAAGGACCTTCCGGCCCTCCTGCCCCTCAGCAGGGCTTATCTCTGCTCAGGCATCCTAAGTGGAAAACACTCTGGATTGTGTTCCTTTGGCTGGGATGTCGTGGCCACACCCCAGTAGGGCACAGGATGCGATCGCCCCATCCTCCCCTCACTTCCTTCCTTTGCATTTCCATGGGAGAATTCCAAGGAATGAGTTATGTGCGCGCGCACACACACACACACACACACACACATGCACACACAGCAGGCCGAGTCACACAAACTGGCTGCCTCACCAAGGAAGCTTGCTGCGAAGAGAGCTCCTCAGTGCACAGCCATGGTCTAGGAACACCAGTGTGCTCTTACCATCATCTCTGGGCTCTCCCCTTCCTCCTGGCTCAGGGACAGGATAGAGAACTCTAACTGCAGCAGAGGTGAGTTGAGAGTTTGTGTACTTGAGAGCACAAACTGCCATGGAGGACCAGGACCTTTCCAAATCCCCTGAGGTATTTAGCAGTCAAATGCTATCTTCGGACCTCACTTTAATGCAAAAGGGGGTGGAAACCATCAGCACGGCTACAGCCCCTAGAAGGAGCTGAGGAGGGGGATCCCAGAGGCTTTTAAGGATGAGAAGGACTGCCTGAGGTGGCAGCCACCAGCCTCAGGTGAGCACTGCAGTTACTAAGGGCTGGCAGTACGCAGTCGCAGGGTGCAGGCCAGCCTCTGCAAACAGCCCTCCCAAATCAAAATGTACTCTGGTGCGTTGGTTGTGAAGGGAGGCAGATGGGTTTAAGCCTCGCAGCACTCAGGAGGTGGGCACTGTTCCTATAACCCAGACAGCTCACAGGGCCAGAGAACATGGGGCCGATCACAGCAAGCCTGGCGCCCCAGGCCACCACCAACGCTCCAGGCTTCTGTGGACAGAAGATCCCCATGGCTCTGCAGCACCTCAGGAGGCCCCGCTGGGCATGGGACACAGTCTGCTGAGCACTGCCAGGAGGAGGGCTCATCAGTGCTGTAGGCCCATGTCACAGATGAGGAAACGGGTTCCTGGAAAAGTGGTGGCCACAGCGGGCATTGAGGTCAGATCTGAGTGACACTCAAAACACTGCAAGGCCACCTTCTTGAAAACTCCAGCTAAACTGTAATAGGCAACAGCTCCACACTGGCCTCAATCACCATTAGGAGATCAGAAAACTAAACAGAGAGCAGCTGGGCTTGTGCCTTTCTATTGGCATCCGAAGGTGGCTGGAGCCAGTGAGTAGCTAAGACTCAGTGGTGTGCATCTGCTTTCAGGCCTTATCAAGACCAGTGTCTAATCTTGAACTCCCAGCTCCTTGCTGGTGTGACCAGCTGCTGCCCTGGGGTCACACAGTGCCACATTCTCTGTGCCCTGGGTCTCAGGCTGTTCCTGCCTCAGCCCTGGCTCCTCCTCTGTCTTCCTGCACAGTCATCTGCCTGCGGGGTACTGCAGGCCAGAGCAAGCCGTGAGTTAGCAACATCTGTGCGTCACACTCAGCTTGCATGCACAGCGGCTCTTCAATCACGACAGCCGAGGACCAGTGTCAGAGCCCAGAGTCACTGTGCCCTTCTGTCTCCGGCCACCGCCATTGTTCACAAAAGGTCTGGCAGTGTCTGTAACAGAATGGGAGGCACGTTCATAACAAACGTGCAGCCTCCACACCTTGTGGATTCACCTAGTGCACTGCATGGTGCCGGGCAGGGAGAGTGAGCTATGTACAACACAAACACAGGCCCTGGGTGAGGGAGCACAGGATACATTCCATTATGATTATGAGACTTACTACCAAGGAGAAAGCCAAGGTCCTGAGGGAATACATCAGCCACTGCCAAAATGGCCCAGGCCGGGGAGGAAGGGATCGCTCTCTCGAGGGATCAGTGGAGGAACAGTGCTCTCTGAAGGGTGACAAGGTGCCGAGTGTGAAAGGGACAAGCAGATGGCTGCAGGTGGCAGGCGTGTGAGCCCGTGGTGGGGACAGCATGCTGCTCCCGAAGCAGAAGGGAGACCCATGAAACCAGAGCACAGACAATGGGACACAGGCTGCCGAGGGACTCTGGGAATTTCAAGCATCTGTATGCAAGGAGAGAAACGTGCCGGAGGACAGAGTGGAACTGCCCCCTTCCGCACCCCTTGACAACCTCAGAAACTTCTACCAGTGAGGATGGGGGTCAAGGGGAACTGAGTTATGTGTCAGCCAAATGGATTAAATGCAAAAAATTAAATACAGCCTTTAAGCAACTGATCCCCAGAAGCTCACAGAGTACTCATGAAGAGTCGATTTAGGGAGGAGAGAAGACACAGCCCTTAGATTTCCAGCTGACAACAGAAAGATTCTGCAATGTCACCTCTGTTGCACTTCATGCTGCCGCCAATAGCACAAGCCGGAAGCAGGCTGAGAGCTTCCGGAAGAGCAGACCCTCTGGAAAGGCCAGGGCCATGCTTCCTGGAGCATTGCCGCCTGAGCCTCATGGTCCTGGGAGCCCCGCCTCCGAGCGCCTCTCACTGCCTCTCCTAGAGACCTTTTCTCTCGTCTCGCGCTTATAACGCATCTCATCATCACCAGGGTGATTCCCAAATCCTTCCAACGGGAACACACAGTAGTCTGCATACAAATCTTATTTTGAAATACATCTCCCAAAGTGAGACAGCTGCTAAAAGCAATCCAGGGTACCGTGTCAAGTCCAAACCCAAGGTGATACGCGTTTATGTTTTTAGCTTAGCTTAGAAAGTGGCAAGCAATCCAGTTCAATGCATTTACTAAAGCCTATTGGATGTTACCAATTAAGGACACGCCCATATGCTGGGCGTGGTATGTCTACACCCCACCCCATTTCACAGGTGCAGCGACTTTCTGGGGTACCTCTGCACAAGGTCAGACTCATGGTGTCACACACATCGGTAGCTGAAGACCAGCCGGATTTCAAGCCTGACCCCCAGCGTACCCACACTTTTGCCTCTGTTACACTGTCTCCACCATTAGCCACCTACTTGGTCTTACTGGAAATCAGACAAGTACTAGGCCGTTTCCTGCTAGTACAACAATAAAACTGACTCTGGGCTCTTTATTCTTGAAAGAGAAGTTCTTTAGCTTACAGCCCTGGAGGCTCAGGAACACCGCGCTGGCTCTGCAAGGGCTGTGCCACACTATGACAGCTGGCACAGGACAGGGGTGCATGAGAGGCAACGATACGGTGAAGCTGGAAGCCAAAGAGCAGGCACGGCAGCTTGCGTTCTTATTTTTTTTAAAGAGGTTTTTAATTATTTTGTTCATTCATTCATTCATTTATTTATTTATTTTCATTCCTGTATTTGGTACAGGGCCTCACAATGCAGCTCAGACTTTTAGTGATCCTCTTGTTTTCAGCCTTGCCAGAGCTGGGATTGCAGGTGAGTGCCACCACTCCAGGACTTGGTGGCCAGATCAGCTGGCCCTAGGGGCAGGGCCAGCATGGCATGCAGCCCCAGGGATCAAACTCTGGTACCTGAGCTTGCCAAAGCAGGTACTCAGTCTGCCGAGCTATCTTGCTGAGCCACAGCTCTTGTTCTTTTATGCTGGCCCTCTCACTGGAACCACCCAGAGACCCAGTGAAAATAAGCTGTGTGTCTTCAAAGTTCTAACGCCTCAGCCCCCACCACACCGGAACCCAGCTCCAGCGCAGGAGCGAATCTCCGGGAACCACCTCCACGTCACGTGACCAGGGTAAGGCACTGGACATATGACAGCTGCATGGCTGCATGGGCTCTGCAGCCTGGCTATTTCTTTAATTCCAAACAAAGTCAGAACAATAAATCAGGGAAGATTTCAGAGTAGGTTTTGAGCATGTAGAAATCTGCAATTAAGATGAAAGAAGAAGCGAAGGATGTAAGAGCATTTTATTCGTAAATGTGTTCTTTGCCTCTGTAAAATGAGAACATTAGCTTTTCCAAAAGTTATTTGCATATGGCTGAGACAGACGTGAGCCTGATAATATGTGTTAGCAATGTGCTGTGCGCTGAAAGCCCATTAGAGACTCCACTATATTTGCATTAAAGAACATTTGCAAATTGGCATTTATAATTTACCACCACAATGCATGGTTCAAAATTATCACTCAGGGTTCCCGAATCTTAGGAGAGTTACTTCTCTAACTTTATTGGGTATAAGAAGCATCTGTAATTCGTGTTTATGCTGCCGATTTAGCTTGGTGGCACAAACTACCTTCCCAGCAAGTGTGAGGTCCTGAGTTCAATTCCTAGTACCAAAACCAAAATGTAATTTGTGCTTGAAATTCAGACTCTACAGAGGAAACCATAAAAATTCTGATTCAGTAACTGTACAACAGGTAGGAGTTTAAATAATTACCCCAGCATTTCAAACAGTTACCCTAGCAAATTTGGATACATGCAGTCCTGGGCCACAGGATCAGAGGCTCTGACCCAGAATTTCAAAGAGCACTGGGCCTCACACTCCCACACACATGCTTGTGAATACCACAGTTGATTCTCCATGTTCTTTTTATTGGAAAACTCAAAAGGAGACAAGTGTCTCCTACTCTAACGCTTCTTGTAGGGATTATATTCAATTCACCTATGAAGAAGGAAAAAAAGATAACAGCAGACAATCAAGTGGGGAAAATTGGGGTCACTGATATGAGAATAGAAGTTATAGTCTCTGATTAAATCTAGTCCAGACCAACTCTCCTTAAGATACGGGTTATGGACCACTGCTGGCCAATAAATTGGTTGCTAGTCAGACATAAATACTGAAATGGACTGAGAGTGTTCATAAGCATTTACAGACATGTTTAGGGTGATTTTATGTCTCTTTCATCTAACAATAAAACTTGGGGTTTAGGTTAAGTAGGTCCAGTTTTTAATTCCATTTAATATCTGTAGCTCCTATTTCACAAATGCTAAATGCCCACAATGTGGTTTTTGTTTATTATTTTTTGATACAGGGCCCACTACACAGTTCAGACTTGTATTGATCCTCCTACCTTAGACTGCCCAGCACTGGGATCATAGGTGTACGCTACCATGCAGTACCAGGGACTGAACTTGGGACCTTGCACTTGCCAGGCAAGCACTTATACCACCGAGCTATCTTCCAGCCAGCCCATAATATTTTTAAACAACTACAGAGAATACCAGAGCCCTCAGAGGGCTCTAGGTAACAGAATACAGCCCCCTACCAGTCAGCTCAGCGACTCTCCTGGCCTAGGACCTGGGTTCTAAAGTGACTTTATATGCTATTGTCCCAAAAGGTCAGGTTATCCATAGAGACTGGTTGAGCGAACATCTAAATAAACATTCTTCAGAGTGATCCCTCACTCTGGGTCTGTCAGCTGTGGACTGGTCTGCACTTCTTAGAAATCTACCAATTTTTTAAATCTTGGGCCACTGTTTAGAATAATGTCTTAGTAATCCTTCACAAAACCTTACTTTGAAGGCAAAGCAGTACATTTCTACTGGCAGCTTTCAAAGGGCTCTCGAGCCTATGACCCAGGCTGCCCGTAGTACATGTTCTCACTACACCCACACCCCATCTCCCATCTCCATCCTTGGTGACCCGATACTGCTTCAGCAGACCTTTTAAATGCTTAGGTGGTCTGAGCTGTCAGCTAGCTGGTGATTTTCTTAATATGTGGAATGTCAACAGCCATGAGGAGACAAAGTTTCCACAAATTATGCCAGTCAAAAATACACGGGGTATGGATCCCACCTTGCAGCCTCCCCACCTCCTCCGAGCAGCCGCCGTGCTGTCCTGCCCTAAGGGTCTGCATTCTGAACAGCAAGAAAGTGCAGCGCAAGACCTATGCTTTGCTGCTCCTGCTGCCGTCAATGCAGGCCTTAGAGATCCCCTGCCGCTTCTGCTTTTGCCGAGTCTTGCCAAGAATAACTCTGTGCCCTTCCAAGCGAAACACGGTGTTTATAAAAGGTGTGGGAAGGGTGAGCTGGGGGGTGGGGAGTGGATGTGCACACAGCCATAATGGCAGCAGCCACGGCCTCCACCAGGAGGCAGGAAGAAGTGGGGGTTTCCCCTGCACAACAGGTCTCTGTTGAAAAGAATAACCCTGGGCTAATTTGCTCTGCGGTGCATACAATTTAAGCCACTCGATGTGTTTACTTCACATTTGTTGAAGCGCAACTTAAGACATTTCCCCTGCGTCAGTCAGTCCGTGACGAAGCTGGTCCCAGCCGTCAGGGCTGCACCCACTGGGCTGTCAGAACGCAGCTTGTCCTGAGGGTCGCCCTGGTCGACGATGAGCCTTGCTCTCAGGGGGTGAGCAGCGCAGCGCGGGTGCAGAGCACAGATGCCCAGAGGCCAGTTCTCTCGGTAGGAAAGGCGCTGAGTCACTCCAGTAAGACCCAGAGACCTTCCTGGGATTTTCTTAGTGGGGCTAGAATACCAAGCAGAGGAACAACTGGCCGCCAGGCAGCCAGCTGGTTGGATCCGTCGAGGCTCTCTGGCTGAGGTCAGCAGTTTCCTTAAAATTCCAGTAATATCTTTGGAGAAAAATAGTTACCCATCTTTAGTTAACCAAAGGAATAAGTGCCACCTTCCTGAAGTGCAGCACAAACATCAGCTTCAGCGGCCATTTCCCAGAAGGCCAAGGGAAGCAGATAACACTGACATCAGGGCACCTCTTCGTACAAGTTCGGGCCTGTGCCCAGAATGCCTTCCCGGGAACAAACTGTGACGAGTTGCCGTCCCACCCTCCCCAGCCCGGCTACACTAAAGGCTGGAAGCCTTTCCACTATAGACTGCTACCGTCGGAGTTTGTAATTTTCACCTTTTAGCCTATTTTGGAGTCTATAGATAAACCTCTCAATAAAACTCATACATAAAAGCCATTGTTTTAGAATTTACAAACTTCCTTCAATAAAAGATAATATGAGCAGGGGACGGTGGAGTGCAAGCACCTAAATATCACATGGAAAAATGTTATGCGCTAAGACTTAATCAGCAGAATAAGACATATTCTCCAGAAACATGCGCCACCAAGGACTGTACAGTCAGCAGTGACTGTGGCAAGATTTGTAACAATTAGAGAATAAGTAAAAAGCAAAGATAGGGTAGTTATGGAGCAACCATTGCATGATACTCCAGTGCGACTTTTAATAACACAGAAAGTACGTATTATATGCTAAGTAGAAAATCATACCACAGAGATACATGTACAATATAAACTTAAAATAGTTTTTAAAATAACTTATAAAAGCCAACTTGTAAGAGAGACATGCCAAAATGTTTGTAATTATAATTATTATTATTTTTGTATTCTGTGCAAGGTCTCACTGCGCAGCTCAGACTCGTAGCAATCCTCGTGTTTCCAAGCCTCCCAGCACAGGGATTACAGGCAAGTGCCACCACACCAACACACCTGGTCTCAGCGGCCAGCTCAACACTCCCAGGGCGGGACCGGCGCAGCCTGTGGTCAAGGGGCTCAAACCCAAAAAAATGAGGGTTTTCTCTTTTTTTTTTTTGATACAGGTCTCACCATGTAGTTTGGACTCATGGTGATCCTCCTGTCTCAGCCTCCCAGCACTGGGACGACAGGCATGTACCACCATGCCTGTTTTTGGTCTGGCATGGCTTCTGGTACCAGGGATCAAATTCGGGACCTTGCACTTGCCAGGTAAGCACTTATGCCCCTGAGCTATCTCCCCAACCTCTGTAGTAACTATTGATTGGTGGAAATTTTAAATATTCTTCCAGATTCTGAGTGGCCGCAATGAACATGCATTCGTTGTTCAATGCAGTTTGGTGGCACGGAGAAATTCGGAACAGGAGTACAGAAAAAAGCAAGAGTGGCACTTTATTTCCCTTGAAAATCTACCTGTACTCATCAACTCTCTTGGCTCTGGAATCTCTCCTTGCACTGTGGATTTATGAAATACTCATTTGAAGAGTATTTCAGTTTCTCAAGAAGTGAGCTTTGTAGCTAGCCATGTCATCAACCAAGTGTCCAGATTCTGAAAAGCAAGACTCCCTCATCACCAAGCATCTCCAAGGGGAACATGTAGGTGCAGGACAGCTCTAGGGAGGGAACAGCAGGATCGTAGACCAAAGCTAGGCGTCACCTGGAAGCAAGTGCCACGCTGTCGCTAAGACTGTTTTCAAAACCTCAAGTGCTGAGTGGCCATCAGCACAGAGGTCAGCCCCAGAAGAAACCATGACATCAGTGTGAATCCAACACAAGCGTCAAGTGATGTAGAGTCTCGGTTACCTCAGGGTCCCTGACCCCTACTGGAAACACAGACATGCACTAAGGTCAGAGGCGGAAGGGTGGGATCCAACAAGCAAGCAAAATACAGAAGAGAAGAAGGGAAAGAAGGGCACACGGTGCGCATTTCCTTGGTGCCCGGCTATTGCGACGCCCTCTCACGGAGCCTGTCTACAATTCTTTGCAAACCAGGCTTTGCGGCCTCAGTTGCCGATTCTGAGCTCAGAGACATTCAGGCTGCGCAGCGTAGCTATCCTGCTTCCTGGCCTCTCTCTCGGGTGTGCCCAGCAGGAACCCCAGGGTTACAGCACTGGAGTGGAGAGCCCAAGCTCCAAAGGCAGCCCTGGGCCTGACTGTGATCACGGCAGGCTCAGCTTCCACCCATATCGGCCAGGTCACCTTAACCCCACTGCCCAGAGACAGAACAGCTGGATATGGGGCCACGGACATGCCCTCCCAGCCCCATCCCCGCATATACACACTCCCCACGCACACACTCTCACACTGTAAACTCACACACACACACACACACACACACACACACACCTACACTATATACTCAAAAACTCATAATACACACTATACACTCACATACACACACATCCATACACACACCACACACACACACACACACACACACATGCATGCACAAATTCACACAACATGCTGCTATTTATAGAACAAAACAAGGAAATGGTAGAGAAGGTAGGACAAATGGCTAACAACAGCGTCTGGGGGCTCAGAATGGAGCAAGCAGGAATCGGAAAACTACACTTCCATTCTTTTGTGGCTTTCCCCCTCAGCCCCCCCAGAAAAGCCCTTCAGCTCATCACACATGCAAAACACTTTTTTAAACAACCGAGTCCACAGCAATACTAAAATAAACACAGCCGTTAACCAAAACCAGCAAATTTAGGGCACTGATCCTGTGTGTTCTCAACAGAGTCAAGGAAAATTAAAGGATGAATAACAGACTTCCACTCCAGCGTTAACTGCATTGTAGGCGAAAAGAGGTTGTATGCGAGAATTCCAAGTGAATGTGGAAAGGATAAACGCATCAGAAGCGCCAGCACCCAAGCAAGCAATGTATTTGCAGATATCACATGGCAAAACTTGATGAGAAGCTTTACAGTGAGAACTTCAGGCTGAACCCAGAGCAGCCTTCCCTCACACAGAGCTGGAAGCCGCTGCTGCGGTTCTCCTGTGTCTCCTGATGGACACAACTAGAAAGGGCACACACAACCCAGAAGGCATCCCTGGGGAGATGGGGGATGAACCACCCCAGTGTCGGGCTCGGCCGTGGCCTCCAACTCACCAGAAGCCTGTAGCCCAGTGGCCCAGGTGTGAGGTGAGAGCACTACAGCCCAAATCCAGAATGTTCCAGAAGGAGACCTCTGTCAGACAGCTCCTAGTGGTCAGCATTGTCATTAAGAAAATAAAGAGGAAAGAGGACAGTCAAAGAAGCCAGATGTTTAAAAAATGCATTCCACATAATTCTTTTCCTGGTTTTTCCGTTCAAAAACAGGCAGAACTATCCCACAGTTTGAGAAGTCGGCATGTAGGACCAGGAAGGGATGGAGCAGCATCGGGAGGACTTCTGGGTGCTCGCAGTGCCCTGACCTTGGGTGCAGGGCAGCCGTACAGCTGTGTGTGGAAAATTCAGGCCATGGCCCCCTCATGTCCACTTTAGGGACTTTTCCTCAATATGTGCTGTTCCTAAGTAAAACAAGAAAAGCTGGGACCAGAGAGATGGCTCAGTGGAATAAGTGCTTCCCTGGCAAGCTCAAGGGCCTGAGTTTAACCCCTGGTTCCACCAAAAGAAAAAGAAAAAGAAAAACAGCAATGATAACCTAGGGTGTTGAAAGCCACGGTGAGCTTCAGCTTGGAAAGGAATGAGACTGGAAGGAATTGCTGAGGAACCTCTGAGCTCCGGAAAGGCAGCCTCTGGATCGGTCGGGTGCTGCTGTTCATGTGCTCATCCAAAGCCAGGAGCATGACAGCTGTGCCCTTCTGTATCTGCAGTCACACTGCACCCCAACAGAAAGGGGGATAAGAAGGCTATATGAACGTAAGAAATTGTTTACCAGATTTGTCTTAAGTAAATCAACTGATTTTTTGAGAAAGCAGAATTTTAATACTAGATAAGTCTTGTGCACTGTATTAAGTTTAACAGACGCTTTGCAAAACACCTGTCATGGACATGGAAGCCTCTTCTCTGCTCATTTTATGGCGAGATACCAACCGCGTGGACATTTCCTATGTGCACTGAACCCCTAGGCCTCCAGCCTCTGCAGACGGGCAGAGCATTCCAGGGATCCCAAGACGGACTCTAGCATTCCACAGCTCTGCCTTAGCCTTGCTGGATGCAGCCGCAAGGTCGGGCCAAGAAAAGAAATGAGGGCCTTCTCAGGTCTCCCCCAGGCCTGCCCAAGGCCCTGCAGGCATGCCTGGCTTCCTGACTCTGAGACCCCTGAGCTTTACAGGTCTCTAACAGCCTCCTCTTTCCCTACATTGTCCTTTCTGTTTTAGAGTCAGCTTCCCAGCAGACCCAGACGGTGCCAACTGAGGCAACTGCAAGGTTGAGTCACTGTTGTCAAATGTCTCCAACAATGTTTTGGGGAGAAGGCTGTTTGCACCATGCAACCTCCAAGCCAAGTTACGTAACAAAGCGCCATGAATGGGGCTTTTCCAGAGTGCGGCCAGACAGGTGTGAGGATGCTGACACAGCCTAGAGTGAGGTTCTCTGTGCTCTCTGGGGACTGTTGAGGTGTTGGTCTTCGTGGCTAGCATGATTGCAAAACTGTCCTTTCTCCAAGCTGCTGTGCAGCTGAGGAGGGAGGTAAAAGAAGGAAGGAAGCAGCAGCCAGAGGGGAAGTGGGCGTTGGTCTCTCCCAGGCTTACAAACTCCTAAAACACCGGAGAGCTTTCCTCGATTCCAGACTCCTGAAGAAGGTGACATTGACATTTTCTCCCAGCATTCTCCTGGCTTTTTAAGGAGATTTCTCAAGCTCCTTTCTGCACTATCCCATATACAAGATGTGTCTCCTTGAAGTCACTGCTCAAAGATTAAACTAGGGGTCTTCCTGTTGGTCTTCTCAGATCCACCACCTGCCATTCACTGTAGGAACAGTCTCTCAAAATGTGTTCCTTACAAGTCAAACTTCTGCGGCCATAATCTCCATGGGTAACCCCATGTGGGGATCAGATCGCTGACCTGGAGACCATGTCAGCACCAAGTCAGCCTCTCCCGGGAAGAACAACTAGATACAACCCACCCTGCTGACCGCATGTGAGCAGGGACAGCAGCTCCATGAAGGGTTCGTCCTCATTCACAGAGCTTCAGTGCCTTCTGACAAGCCGCGAATCAGTGCCACCAAGAAAGTGCAGTCAAAGCCCATGTATAATTCTCAGGAAGAAGGATTCCACCATGAAATAATCAAGCTCTTCACTGGTTCCTCAACGGGCTGGGGACAGTGTGGTGAGGTCTGGTCTATGAATAGCCAGAAAATGTCTCAAACGTCAGAATAAATAAAAGCAGGGGGAAGTTCTGGGAAGCCAGGAAGCAGACTCTTACCTCCTGGGAGGAAGACAAGAGTTTCCCAGAAAGCAGGGGTCCTGAGGCGGGTGGGGTCGCTGAGCAAAGCAAGGTCCCCATGGGCTCTGAGGGGCAAGGCTTTGAGGTGTGTCTGCTGTACCGACCCAAGCTTTGCTAAACTGCCAGAGGAGTCCCTCATAATGTGGGGTATGGCTGGCAGCAGCTCTTTGATCAGTTTACACAAAATTAAAATTAAATGTAACATCAAATAAGACAAAATTGACAACAGCTACAATGGAATAACCACATACAGTAAGGAGCAACCTTACTGTAAAGCCTTAAGTAAAGCCTTTTATACTTTAGTTTCTTAGACCTTCTTGAAGACCATGAGCTAAAATGGCAGGTGAACTTTGGGCATTTATTTATAGTATATTTCAGTGAGGAAGGCCTCAACCACTCATCACATTTTCAATAAATCAGTGATGTGTCCATAAGAATATACCACAAATCCTGTTGGTAGCATCTTAAAAAGTCTATAAAGACCAAATGGAATTATCCCCAGAGAGAGTGGGGTGGCATAACGTGCAAACACCAATTAATGTTAATAGAATGAAGGAGGAAAAACCCATCTGAGCACTGCGCTTGATGCAGAAAAAGCTCTTGCAATAATCCATGTTTTTTGTGACAAAAGACTTCACCAAACTGGCGATAAAAGGGAACTTTTTTAACTTGCTAGAGGGCATTTATGAAAACATCATAGTCAACAGTGAAAGAGTGGAAACATCCCCCTAAAGGCAGTTTGTAAATGAGCAAGGATGTGCTCTCTCCCTTCTGCTCAGCATTGTACTAGGAGTTCTACTCCGACATAGGCAAAAACAAATTGAACTAAGCATTCAAGTTGCAAAGGAAATAAAGCTGCCCTTATTCACAGATCACATGGCCTTATATGCAGGAAGCCCTGAAGAGCGCACACACACACACGCACACACGCACACACACACACACACACACACACACACACACACACACACACTAATAGAACTGATAGGTGAAGTCAGCAAAGTTCCAGGTGGCAAGACTGGAGACACAAATGAGCTATGCCTCTATACACTAGCAGTAAGCAGCTAGACAAGAAATTAAGGCAGTTCATTTCACAGCAGCATCCAAAAGAATAAAATACCCAGAAATTAATTCAACCAGGAGGTGGAAGGCTTATACACTGAAATGTATAAAATACTGCTGAAATAAATTAAAGAACTATTTAAATAAATGGCATCCCACGATCCTTGGTTGGAAGACGGGATATTTTAAAAGCCATGCTCAGGTGCAGGACAGTCGCTATCACAGCTGTGACAGGCAAAGCGCTTGACTGGACGCTTCTCCAGATAGAAACCATAAACGGTGAACAAGTCTGTGAAAGATGACCAACAATACTAATCAGAAAAATGTAAATCAATGCCACAGTGGCCACCAGTCCACACCCCCCAGGGACGAGGGAAAGCTGGAACTCTCCTGCCTCCCTGTGAGGAAGGTAAATGCTGCAGCTGCTGCGGGAAAAGCTCAGGCATGCCTCAGAAAGTTAAACACGACCACCGCATGACCGCACCATTTCACTGTCCCCAAGGAATTCAGAAGTAGAGACTCAAATTCCTGTACATGGATACTGGTGGCAGCATTATTCCTACTGATCAGGAAACAAAGCCTAACATCCATCCGCAGGTGAACGAATAAAGAAAATGCACCATGAACATGCAAGCAAGTATTACTCAGCCACAGAAAGACAGGAGAGATTAATCCACATTACTGTGGTGGATTTCAAAAGCATGTGGAGCCGCAGAACTACAGCCCACCCAGAAGAGCAAACTGGTGATTGCCTGCGACTTGGGGGAAGAGGAAGCACGCTACGTGATGCTTCATGAATATGGGGCTTCCTTACTGCCTCTTCTCTCTCTCCCTCTCCCCCTCTCTCTCTGCTTCTTTTTTCTTTCTTTCATTTTTATGTATTTGGACAGCATCTCACTACACAGTTCGGACTCATAGTGATCCTCGTGTTTTCAGCCTCCCCAGTGCTGGGACTACAGGCGTGCTCCACCACGCCTGGACTTGGTGGCTGGTGTGCACGTGGTGCCGGGGGCCAGGCCCCAGTCCCTGCACTTGCCAAAGCGGGTGCTCAGCCCACTGAGCTATCTCATCGGCCCAGGGTCTTCTTTTAAGGTGACGGCAATGTTTTGGAGCTTGAGATAAGTGGTGACTGCACAGTGATGTAAATGTGCCTGATGTCACTGCAGTGCACACTTTAATGGCTGTATCTGTGTGGATTTCACTTTGATGAGAAAAAAGAATAATTTCAAGATACAGTTTATTTTATTTTACTTTACTTATGTATTTTAGAGAAGGGTCTACGGGATGTTCAGGGTCTCGCTACTAGATGGGCCTCTTAGTGATTTGCCTCTTTCCAGCCTCCCTAGTGCTGGGATTGTAGGCGGGCGACACCACAATGCCATCTCTCAAGCCCCAAGAGTGGGGCCAGTACAGCAGGCCCAGGGATCAAACCCCCTGCTCCTGGGCCTGCTTACAGGCACTTTAATCCGCTGAGCTGTTTGGCCAGCCCTGCAAGGTTTATTTTAAGTACATATGTGTGTGCATATGACTTATTACAGGCTGGTGACAGATGTCCACCACTTCATTCATTGTGTACCAGTTAACAAAGTATGTTTTGCATCAAAAATAAAATAGTGACCAAATATGTAAGAATGGGAAACTTCCCATGCAATTACATGGAAAAATCTGAAAAATATATTAATTGTAAGGTATAGAGTAGTATTTATATTGTGCTACATTTTACATTAAAAGAGGGATTTAAATATATTTGTAATTGCTTATACTTGCACATGTATAGTGTATGTATATATGTGGGGTGATAGAAAATACATAAAATTTTAACATTATTATAGTACAAGACACATTTCTAAGAACAACTGGAGGAGCGTGCCCCCCAGGGGCTTTGGCGCCAGCTGGCTGGGCACTGGAATGTAACTGGCCACACAATGACATCCTAGAGTGGAACTACCAGACCCTTTTTATGTTATTCTTTTTATTTTCTGTATTTTCCACATTATCACTGAGCTTAACTTTCACAATCAGGGGTAAAACTGTTGTGGGGCAGATGGTGCCCGTGGCCAGATAGAGGATGAAGCCAGCAGCTGGAACATGGACCAGAAAGTTGTCCAAAGTCAGACAGCAAAGGCCGCGGGTCCGTGAAAGAAAAAGGAGAGACAGATAACTGAGGCGGTGAGCCAGCCAGCTGGACAGAGGTGACAAAGTAAAAAATCAGAGTCATTTGGCGACTGTCACTGCAATGTTAGAGAAAGGGAGAGGTGTGCTGCTTCTAGGAGGGAGTGGCGGTCAAGTTCCTTGGGCTGCAGAGAGTGAGGGAGTGAGGCACCTGAGGCCCAAGCAGGTAAAGATGTCAGATCAAAGCTGGAAATACCATAAAGGCACTCAGGAAGCACAGCAGTTATGGGTGCTCTCTGAATGAGCTGAGAGAAGGGCAAAGTTAGAAGAGAATGTCCTGGGAGAACAGCCTGGAGAAAACCAAGAGTTAAACTAGAAGAAGAGACAGCAATGCATGCCATAGCCAGGCAGCAATGAGAGAATAATCTCATAGAGGTCTAAAGAACATAGCATCACATGAAAGAAAAAGTGAAACCAGCTTCAAACCCACTGTCTTAGTTGCTTTTCTCGTTGCTGAGACGAAATACCTGACACCCAAGGTCAGAGAAGGAAAGATTTAGCTAGCTCAGTCTGTAGAGCTTTCAGCCCATAACTAGCTGGCTCCAAGGCAGGATGGTACAGTAGAGGGTATCACAGAGACGAAACAGTCCATGGCAGGCAGAAGGCAGCAAAGCAAGCAAGTGACGAGACAAGTCTCCTGTCCTTTATATTGTATCCAGGCTACCAGGATTAGAGCAGTGTCAAACTTATCAGTGGACTGGTTTGGTAATCACCCACCCGTAATCCTAGCACCCTTAATCCGAGCATTGCAACACAAATCAGCCACACACTCTAGATTCAGAAATCTTTAAAAAAGTTCCACCTGTGTATGACTGCATGAAGCTCTATGGGGACATCTAGGTGAAAGCCACAATGGAAAGGGAGAAAGCCCTACTGTGTTTGGAAATGACAAGGTCTCCAGTGACATTCGTGGACATGTGACAGAGAACCAGCTGGTACTGGAAGCTAAGAATGACTTAACTTTCAGAGAAGAAAATGAAATCATTTTATAGAGAACTCCCACAGAGTACACACTCACTCATTTCATCCCTACTCCGTGGACACCGAAATCATGCTTTCATTTATTTCATGGCAAAACAAGTAGCACAGTTTAGTGTAGCAGTCAAAAATACTCTTTGTCCAAATGTTTCTATCACTTGTATGACTTTGGGTCACTCTGAGGTAAAACTGCTGGATCCTAGACGTACTCCTCAGCTGTGAAGTGGCAGGAGGGAGCTGTTGAGCTACGAAGCAAAGCACTGGGCTTCTACCAAATCAAGATTCAGATGTTGTATTTTGTCTCCTGACTGTGCAAAACCAAAAGACAATTATACCTGGATTTCCCTCAGTGAAGGGCTGGCTGTTTAAAACAATCTGTTCACTAAGTTTTTGCATCATTTGACTAGGTGCTGAACCTTTTCCTCAGGCCAAATATGTACTAGGTTTTGGGGACACAAAAATGACGAAGATTTTGTACCAACCCTCACAGCCCAGGAGAAGCAACAGCTACACTGGAAAAAAAAAAATCAGAAGGCAACAAATAAAACACTAGAAATGCAAAGTGTACTCATGAGCTGTAGGAGATCAAACAGGAGAACACAATGCATGCGCATTTAGACAATGAGATACTGAAAGAATCATTTCTGTACTGTCCTTCCTACTAGCTTATGGGTTCACTTCAAGTTGTGAATTAAGATCTTTAAAAATGTACTAAGCTACCAGTTGATTATTTTGTATATTTTACACAATGTTAATTACTCATTTTACTTATATTTAATCTATTTTAGCCTTTTCATTTCTTAGTAGCTGCCTGACATTAAAAATAAGCCTCCCAAGTCAGCTGTTAGATGGTTTCTTTTCTGTATCTCATACTCACAAAGCAATCTAATTACAGCAGCAAAAGCCTTCTCTGTATTGTAAAGCAGCTCATTTTTAAAATTAGGATAGAAAGGTCTAGTCACTTAGTGAAAAATAATCCATAAATCATTGAAAATGGGGATCTTAAAGCAAATTTTTGAAGGCGATCTCAGCTGACTGCTGACTCTATTCCACCATATGTCCTCCTGACATTCGGGATCATCAGCTGTCCCTCCAAGCTGACAGCCCTGTCACAGGCCACTGGCACCCTCCCCCTCCCCAAGTAGGACTCTACTCAGCCCTGAGGCACTCTAAGGACAGGGCTGCAGGCCTTCGAGAATGACCTTTGTGACCTAGGGCTGAAGGCCTTCGAGAATGACCTGTGTGGCCTAGGGCTGCAGGCCTTCGAGAATGACCTGTGTGGCCTAGAGCTGCATTAGCTTCTCTCCAAGTTAGGCTTCCCTTGTAGGTTTGCCCATCCAAGTATTTGAAACCAGGCTGCTGATGAGAAGAGCCAAGGAATTTTGGCCAATTTCTTCAAACTGTTCCTGTGATCCAAACGAAAGTGTTTTCTTAAAATATAACAAACCTGCATTACAATAACTGCTACAACAGTGAGTTAGGTTTTTTTCTCTCTCTCTCTTAATTATTTATTTCAAATTAATCCAAAGGAAATTAGCTTGATTGGAAGCCCATCTGCTATTGCATATGTGTCATTTGGTGTAAAATGCCTCATTTGACATGGACAATGTGAGACCCGTGCAGAGTTGTGTGTCCCGAGCTTCTTCTCACTAATAGGTATGAAGGCATGACCTGTACCCCAACCCTGAAACTGCTAGGAGGAGAGGAACTTAGACTATAGTGTCATGAAGAATTTGACCCAGCAAAAAGTACAATGACAGATTTACTGGTGATGATTTACTGAGTGCCTGCTTGTACCAGGAATAATCCTACACCCTGTGCGAGAGGAAAAAGCAACACACACAATCTCCTGTCTTGCTAAGAGGTTACGGCCCTGATATAAACCGCTCAATTATTATGGTGGTCATTTAATAGGGCTGAAGCCCTTAAAACAACAGCTCACCTTCCCAATGACCACTTTCTCCTCCCTCCCCCCTCCAGCCCTGGGTGCAGCTTCCTTTGACCTTTCCTGCCCCAAAGGAGCCTCCAATCAGCTCCTTGTGGGTCACTGAACCTGCCCCTCAAACTCCGCCCCCAGCAAAAGTCCATAAAGTCTCAGGCTCCCTGTCTCAGGTCAGAGGATCTGCCCATCTCCCTGCACTTGGACCTACCCATGTGTCTACAGTAATAAAGGCTTTCCCTCCCCCTATTTCTGATTCTCTGCTGCCACCACCACTGTCATAGCTGCTGCCTATAAAATCTATCATTAGCCAAGCATGGTGGCACACACCTGTCATCCCAGAACCCAGGGAGGCTGAGGCAGGAGGGGAGCAAGTCTGAGGCTAGCCTGGGCACCTTGGTGATGCAGCAAGACCCTGTCCCAAAGCCAACATGTTTTTAATGCTTGGGGATGTAGCTCAGCACAAAGGCCTTGGGTTCAGTCCCCAGTACTGGAAAATGTACTTCCTGCCTTCCCGGACTTAGAGTCCAGCAGAGATGGAAGAAGGAGCGGGTGCACAGGCAACACAGCATCGTGGGGTGAATTTTCTGTGTGCTACCCGTGAGCGGGGATGCAGAAGACCTCCAGCAAGGGTACCCGGCAGAGGCTCAAGGGAGGTCTGGGGTTCACCCTGTAGGCCAGGCTCAGGGAACAGCGCTCAGAAGGCCTCAGGCTCAACAAGGGCAGCAGCGTGGAGATCGAAGGGACGGGGTGGTGGGAGCCAGGCCCTGTGGCCGGAAAAATCCAAGCCAAGGCCCAGGTGGAGAGCTCTCCCCGCACGAACACTGCTTGCACATGTGCCATCCCAGAGCTCCGAAGAGGAAACGGAGACACTTCCAATGCGCTCCGCGGCGGCGAGGCGCTGTATTTATTCTTACAAAGCAACACAGACACTACCTGTCCATGGAGCCAGACAAGCTCACAAAGCAGGAAAACGGTATCAAAGAAAGCAGAACTGTGACTAGCGATGCCCACTGGCCAATGGTGGAAGCTGGCTGGCCAGAAGGAAATCACAGAGCTTCCAGAATGATCCCGGGTTCGCCCCGGGGTCAGTGCATGCGGTCTGGTGAGAATTCATCTTTGAGCGCAGATTTGCTCATGACATCTTTGTCTTGGGCCCATGGCTGGCACAAACCCATCATCTATGCGCAGGCTAGAAAGCCACGATCTCAATAATGCAGCACACTTTCTGGCTCTGTGACCCTAAATCCACAGCCAGCTTGGCGAGGCCCCAGCAGTGAGGTGGGGCTTTGGGAGGTGAAGCCCTGGCAGAAAGGGGCTTATTCTTTCCACCTGCCCTCCTGTCTTCCACCCTGTCATGTACCAGGGGTCGTTTAGGAGACACTTAGGGGGCACTCTGATCCTCAATCTGGGCTCCCTAGGACTGTGAGTGGAAGATTTCTGCTGCTTATTGATTACAACGTCAAAACGATTTTGCTCTAATAGTCCACGAAGACGAAGGCCGATTATCTCTGAAGTGACAAAACTTCAACCTTTTGGCAAATCACATTCCTGAGAACACATCATGTCCCCACCTCCATCTGTCGTATCCACAGACACTAGGGAGGTCTAGATGTGCACGGAGATGCAGGCATAGACGCGGCTCTCTCCAGGGACTGGAATCTCATGGCTCCACTTGAGTGTGCAGACAACAGGAGACAGAGGACAGAACCCAGCTTGTGGCATGATGGAGGGAGGGATGACGCCACAGATGACATTGGTGTCGCCCCTGCTGGGACTCTGGGTATCCTTGGCCACTTCCTTCTTTCACTAAAAGTGGTGCAACAGATGAGATTCATCAAATTCAAAGCCGTCATTCACCTCAACCATGCTAAGCCTTACAAACCCTGAGGTCTAGCTCTTCACGTACAGTGCTGTCATTCTAACTGCACAAAAAGGTTATTTATAAAGCTCTATCTTGCTTCTTCAGCTCTTTTCCAAGCATATGGATCTGCCACGTTAGAGTGCCAATCTCTGCTGTGCATTAGATTATTTTAATTCAAGTATTTCATTTTAGTATTTTCAGACCATTTTCTTAGTGTTTGCATGTCTTGCGTGGGGTTGGTACGCATGCATTAGGGTTTATACACCGACTTCATCTAATCTGAATGGAAACACTGAAGCTATAACCTGTTATTCCTGCCATGTCACGCATGGCATGGGGTGGTGGTATGATGTGTCCAAGGCACTGTGCTAGTGAGCAGTGTAGCCAGGGTTTAGAGAATCTGGGGATTTACTTTCTGACCTTCAACACGCAACTATCATCTTTTTCTTTCTTATTGCAGGTACAGATGCTAATCATATATACAACTTTTTAAAATATAAGAGTAGACGGGCTGGCCAGATAGCTCAGCAGATTAAAATGCCTCCTTAGGCAGATGCAGGGACCGTGATTCGATCCCTGGGGTGCTATACCAACCCCACCCTGTGGGACAGTGATTGAGACTGGGCATGGTGGCATGCGCCTACAATCCAAGCGCTACGAGTCCAGTCTGTGTAGTGAGACACTGTAGACCCTGTACTAAATATATAAATATATATATGAGTAGAAATCTTTCAAAAAAAAAAAAAAGCAAGGGGCAAATCTGTCTAGGTTTCAAAATTATGCCTGTTTTTTGTACATTTTTCAGTTACTCAGGAGTGAGGATGTTAGGGTTATTAGATCTGCAAACTTCTCAGACACCAGCACCACTGGCCCGCTGTGCTGCCCTGAGGCCATGGAAGGAAATTTCTGTTGTCAGAGAAGAGCAGCACGAGGGGCAGGGCATCCACCGCCATGAGGGGTACCCTCGTGACAGGAGGACCCTGATGGCCACTGGAACCCTTCCTTCCTAGCGTTTGAGGCATAAACACCTTGGGTGGATCCAGAATAAGTGGTGTTTAAAGAGCTGTGTGTTGTGGATTAGACACTTGATGGGCCACGCGGGACACGTATTAAACCCATATCCAGTTTTTCTCTCTGCAAAGCACCACGGCGGACATCTCATGTGTGAACTCAGCTGTGCCTGGCAAAGGGGTGCACTGCTGACAGCCGAACACGGGGATATTTCCCTGCTGTGGAGCTTCCAGAAGTGCATTTTGGAAATCCCTAGTGCCTTGAGAGGATACAAAGACAAAGTGGCTCCTCGCCAAATACGGATAGGACATGGACACAGGGTCACAACACAGTTAGCGCATACAGGACCTCCACGTGCCTTCCGACTTCCATGGAGTCCTGCGCTGATTCACCAAGGGACCACGTTCCAACAGAACCCACCGAACAGCCCAGAGGACACAGCAGGAGAGACTGAAGAAGCCCCAGTTCTGAATCTGGCCCCTGGCGCCCCAAGAGGCCTGACCCCATTGGGATCCCAGCTTTTGTCAGACCAAGAAAAGTAAATGAAATTGATTAAGAGGAGGCTTTGAAAGGGGCCTGCCCGCTTCAGGCATCCTCTGGCCTTCCAGGAAGCTACGGAGAAAGCCAAGTAATCACCGCACGTTCTGCTCTCAGTACAGCAAGAAGTCAGAAGCAGTGGGAGGAATGGAGATGTGCAAAGCCTTCTGGTTCCTCCGACTCCTCTGCCTCTGGGCCTCCAGCCTCTGGGCCCGTCACACTCCCTCCCCAAGCCAGCGAAGAGCAGGATGGATGCACCCAGGCTAAGTTCCTGCTGCTGCCCGAGGTCCCTTTTGGCGTTCATGGTCTCCGGAGGTACTGCCTCATAGATTTTTCCCTACAATTTTATGACATATATTGGGGTTTTTTAAATGCATTTAGTACAGGGTCTCACTACACAGATCAGACTCACAGTGATCCTCATGTTTTCAGCCTCCCAAGCACTGGGATTACAGGCATGGGCTACCGCACAACAGCCTCAGTGCACCCTGGAGGCAGGGCCAGCACAACATGATAGATCTTATTACAACATCTTTTTTATTCATGAGGTATCTGAGGCTCAAAAAAGCTAAAAAGCTTGTCCAAAACGAGAGGGAAAATAGAGGCCAATTTAAAATCTGAATCTAGGCCACTGGCCCTGGGAGTCCACACCCTTCACAGGCTGCTTTCTAATTCATGTTATCTTTCTTGTGAGAATGGCCTCGCTATGTAGTCTAGGTGCGCCTTGAACTCACGGCCCCCCAAGTGCTGCGATTACAGGCAGGTGCCAGCACTTCTGACTCCTTTCTGATGTCAAGAGCTGAGACCCTTCCACATCCTCTCAGGGTTCCTGGAGGGACCAACATGCCAGCCTCATCATTTAACCCTTAAGGAGAATTAGTTTTATGCAGTGGCAGTGTTCCTCACACCCCCAAATGCAGTGACTTCATAGCCACTCAGTCACCGCTGGAACCCGGCTGCTAGAGTCACCACACAGTGCAAACACGCAAGGCCCTCTTGGGCCTGGCTTTTTCTCTTTGTGATGCAGAAATCACACCTCGCTGCTGACTGATAACATGGCCAGGAAATGCCAAGCGTGTGCCTGTCACTTTCTAGGGGACATAACGGCACCTACAACCTTCTTGTTTTATTAGGGCAATGCTTTCCCACTTACTGCCTGCTGGGGCCCATCCACTCACAGATCTGGAAAGGAGCAGGACACTGATACAAAGCCTGCCCCCATCAGGAGGGACATACTGCACCTGGGGATCTGCAGATGGAGACTTCGCAGCGGGCAGGGGCGTTTTCAGGTGTGATAGGAATGGATAAAAGGGGATTTTCTGATTTGAACTTTGTGTGTGGTCCAGAAAATTCCACACTGTCAGAGCTAATGTCTGTGAATCGGCTGCCTGTAGCCATCAGCACTGCTGCTGGTTCACATCCTTCTGTATCCCTCAACCCCTCTACTCTGCTCTCTGCCTTGGGATGGACTCCTGGGTTCCTGAGCTCCTGGGGATCCACTTTGCATCTGGGTTAGTCAAGTGGACCAGCAAGACAAGACAGGAGGGAGGTGGGAGGGAGGTTGGGATAGCGAAGCACTTGGGTTCTAAATGCACAGCTGTCTTCACAAGTTAGGGTCCCTGCCAGATGCCCCTGCCAGATGGGCTTGCTCTTCTCCAGGTTCTCTAATCACTCCTTTTCTATGGCCATAGGTCCAGTTGTGAATCACCCCTTTGATTTCCCTGTGCCTTGGAAATAGTCCTTGTATTAAAGACTTCTCCAGCAACCGAAATGGAGACAGCCACCAGTATCCTGACCACCATGCATCCAATCAGAACTTCCTTCTCCTGTTTTGGTAGTGAGTTGATATTGCTTTCGTTAGACTATGTAACTCATGAATATGTATTTTAGATTGTAGGATCTCATACTGGAACTCCAGGGTTTGTCAACTAGAATCCCAGGACCCAAAAGTTTACCAACTAGAATAGCTCATATTTTCCAATTTTAGAGTTTAGTTCTATATTTATCTCCTAATAGTGTATTTGACTTTTTGGGTTTAGATTTAAACATACAGGTCCTAGTCTCAAATGTTGTACTGCTTCCTTAAGGGTGTCATAGTCAAATACCGAAAATAGTGTGGCTCAAACCAACAAAAACACACTCCCATAGACCTGGAGGCTCCAAGCCTGAGGTCCAGGGCTGGCAAGCCCAGGCATCTGTGGAAGGGTCCCAGCTTCCCCACTGCTCCTAGCACTCTGGCTGGTGGTGACCCTGGACACCCCTTAGCTACAGCTGCATTCATGTCCCTCCAAACTCTGCTGTCCTCACAGGACCTTTGGCTCTGCATCTTTCTGTCCATCACCTCCCCTTCATCAAGGGCAACAGTCACTGGATTCAAGAGTCACTGGAACCTTATCGTCCCTGATTATGGCTGCAAAGCTCTACCTTACAAGTGAGGTCCTATTTTCAGGTTTCTGTGGACAACAGTTCTTTGAGGACACTGTTCAATGTAAGCTGTGCAAACCTGTGCAGCCCATTTCACATTTTGGATTTAAATTCTTCATTGATAAAATAATTAAGTGAAGATTGATAATAAGATTGAGTAATACTATTCTCCATCTCTTACCCATTCAAAAAGCCAGTGCTACTGGGATTACACAGGCCTCTCAGAAGGAGGCCTTAGTCTGCTGAACACAGCACCATGGGAGGTCCTATTATTCTACTCAGACAGGCATGGAAGATGAAACCAATTTTCTGGGCTGGTCTATGTGATCTCTCAGGGTCTTTCTAGCTCTTTGACTTAAGAGTTTTATACTCATTAATTAAAATGTTACACACAGAACTTTAAGAAAAAATAAATTTAATTTTTAATCATAACTGTCTATGTCAAGAACTTAGGAAAAAGGATGAGGGAAAGAAAGAAGGGGAATACTGGTCTATGAAAGGAATAGTTAGTGCTTACTTTTTTTTCTTTTTTTTAACTTTTTTTGGACCAATTTTGCATGTTTATATCTGGTAATCTGAAGCACTAATTTGAAGACAATTATATGCAATGTAACAACCATTGTTGAATTCCTTTAAAAGAAAGAATTTAGGAAAGATTTGTTAGTGTTTTGTCAGTGCTGTGTACTGTCTTCTACAAGGTGAACATAATAGTTTATAAATCTCAGAAGTAGGAGAAGGTAATGAAAAGCATGAGCCATCCTGCATCACAAGGTATAAAATATAAAAATGCCAAGTGCCACCACTGCATCTCAGAAATATTGCTGGCAAACATTACAGAAGTACAAAAGCACCAGAACTCAGGGCTGAAGCAAGTTAGTAAGCAAGAAAAGGAAGATGTGCAGAAGCCGGGCGTGGTGGCGCAGGCCTGTAATCCCAGCACTCGGGAGGCTGAGGCAGCAGGATTGTTGTGAGTTCGAGACCAGCCTGAGCTACAAAGTGAGCTTAAGGCCAGCCTGAACTGCATAGTGAGACCCTGTCTCAAAAAAGACAAAAAAAAAAAAAAAAAAAAAAAAAAAAAAAAAAAAAAA